>OZ018394.1:52144117-52180723 GCA_963969525.1 Ontholestes murinus | reverse complement strand
AATGTCAAAATATTTGCCGCTATATATATTTTTTTAACTATTTCTCTCCATTCTGCTTCGAACTTAACATATGTCTATTTCCGAAATTTAATTTCAGTTTTATAATTATTTGGCTAATAGTTTGGCTTTTGAATTTTGCGAGGTTGTTTTGTTTCAAGCCCTCGAGAATCGATAACGAATCTGTTAGTATAATAACATTTGATTTATTCTTTATTGCCTATTCTACAGCTTCAATAATTGTATATCCCTCTGCATTAAAGTTAATTTGTCTCGATTTAATCCAAAAGTTCTTTGTCACTTATTTTGAGGAATATATAAATTATATCCTACCTCGTCTTTATTTTTGGAACCATCGGTGCATATTGGCTGATAACTAGGAAACTTCCAATTTTTGTTTTTTGCAACCTCATTTGAATTTAGCTGGTATGTGTAGTTATGTATTATTATCTTTGCTTGTGTGTGAATAATGTCAAATTTCAGAAGAAACATGGAGTGAGGTGTCGGCTATATATTGTCCAATTCGGCAAATGCTGTTGCCAGTGGAGATTAGTAAAATTGCATGAAACTCTCTATATTCTTAACGTAAGAATTCATTTGTAGAACTCGAATTTTGTTGATATATTTTATTACGAGATACACTTTCCTATGCTTTAATGGTTCCTCCTTGGTTTCTGCCAATATTGCTTCTATTGGTGAGGACTGCATTGCACCTATTGCCACACTGAGTGCCCTACTTTGTATTTCTTCTATTTTCTGCAAGTGGGTTTGCAAACTAAACCATATAGTATGCATCTATAATCGATATAGACCGTATGTAAGTTTTATAGAAGAAGATCATTATTTCTGAGTCTCCCCACCAAGCTCGTCTAAAAATTCGTAATTAATTAGAACCTTTTCCTCTTTGGTTCTTTATATATTCAATAGGGGATTTCCAATTAAATTTGCTATCTAGTATGATAAACCATTTTCAATATTAAGATAACGACAATATATTAATATTAAAAATGGATTTTCAACGCCTAAGTGCCTCAATGGTCAATTAATTGAAACTATCTAGTGATGAAAAATTGGCAAAATCATATTTTATATTACAAATAAAATACACGTACTGCGAACAATCCTTATGTAAAGAATAAAGAGTTACACCTGCCCACATATCACTAACAATGAAAGCTCCCCAGAAAGCTATAGAAGTTGAAAAAAAGAAGTGGACCCAAGAAGAAATCGCAACCCGGGGTCACACTATCACCCTACCTTAAGGTATGTCATACGGAACTAGCATTTATCACACATTATCCAGCGTGTTTAATTTGACTTATTAGAATTTTACACTAGACAAAAAGTTCACAAAATAATATTAAAAAGTAAATTAATCAAAAACAACAAACTAAATCAATTGATACATAAAAAACCCACTTGCAACCACAAGAATCAATCAACTATGAAGTTAAATTCTTTGAGAGATTTATTAACTTAAGCAGTACACAGTTTAACAAAAGCGAAGTAGATTTATTAGAAAAAGATTTCAAACACATCAATCACAAAATCTATCTATCTATCTAGGGAATTCGTATTAACAACAGTAGAATTAGATTTATCATTAACAAACATACAAAACAATCTACCTGAAAGATTCAAATTTTCAAAAATAATTAAGAGACAAAAATCAATAGTAACACCAATGATGAAATGTTGCAAAGTCATTTAAAACCAAATAAAACATAAATAATATAGTATTTACTAAAGCCGATAAAGGCAACACAATAATTGCCATAAATGCAATAGATTATATAAATAAAGTCACAAAATTCATGTCAATAAACTCATTTTAACCTATAAACACTAATCCAACAAAATTATATCAACAATCAATATGTTAAGGACTCGACAAAATCAAATAGAAGAAAAATAATTTTTAAATAATATGTACCCTCAGCCCCAAAAATTATACGGACTCATTAAACTATACAAAACTAACAAGACCAGTCTCTCCTACATTAAAATTACAATGGAACTTTTTAGGTCTTACTATCACAAAGATTGAAAACAAACAAGTCTTTGCAATCTATCACAAACTTACACATACAGACAGTACTATAAATAAAAGATCAAATCATCCAGCACAACATCCAGCAGCGTACCGATCTATGATACATTGACTCTTATCAATACCAATGTCAACTCTAAATTATAAAAATGAATAAGGGCAATCTATCATATGGTTATAACAAAACAATTATTAACAAAATAATACAACGAGAACAAAATAAAATAATCACTAATTTAATATTCCTTTGTCAATCTGAACCAAAAAGCAACTTTACTTCAATAACATTTAATAGCCCCTTAAGTGAGAAAATTGCAGAAAGTCTTAAAAACTGACATTTCCACATATCATTCAAAACCCAAAATAGTCGGTCAAAAATAATAAAAAAACAATAAAGACAATGGAGTGTATGAACTTCCCTAAAGTTTACGTAGGCTTAACGGGGAAAACTTTTGATGAACAAATAGATGAACACCATAAATATTTTACTAATCAAAAGAAGACATTAACATTTGCAAATCACCTATTACAAGAAATCCATACATTCAACTCGGAATCCGAGATCCTGCATTCAGAGAGAAAAGGACAAAAACTAAACATACTAGAAAACTCGGAAATCAACAGATATTTCCTGACTCAACGATCAAATAGAACTTTCAAATTCCCCGCTCTTAAAAATGTTCACTCCCCACTAACCACAAATTAGTATATAAGAAGTAATTTTCTCTTAAAATTGAATACATATGTCATCAGCGTATTGAAGCGTATTAAAACTATGTGGAATAGTGGAGTAAAGAGAAGAATTATATATGTTGAATAACATTTGTGCCAAACCGGACCCTTGGGGTAGACCTGTGATTATTATTAATAATGTAAATTTTTCTGTTGCGGTATAGGTCTGTAATATTTCTTGCTCATGTCCTTAAAATTCGTAAGATATTTAAAACATGTCCCAAAAAATCTAAGACTACTGCCTCATAGGTACCTTCTAGATATACCCATGATAGTTATTTTCATTGAGTTGTTTTTTATAGAAGTTGTTAAGGTTGTCAAAGCATCTACGGTGCCTTTGTTTTTTTGAAATCCAAATAAATTGTCAGGTTTTAACATACAGGAATGATGGTATTACTAGCAAAACAGCAGTCAAAATATACAAGATAATATTCCGCCCATTACTGGACTATGGTTGTGCCCTCTATCCCAATCCCAGCAATCCAACCTCCCGCAATATTGAAGTTAGCGAGCGAACATCCCTCAGTACCCTAACAAAACTCCGCCATTCATTTAATCCTTTACACAATCATTCTAACAGCTCGTCTATGATACTACTTTAATTATCCCCATCCAAAAAATCAGAAAAATTCTCCAAAAATCTTTTCAACTTTCACATATTATCCTTATATTGTATTCCTAAAAATCCTGGTATAAACCCCAAATATAAAAATTCTAATATAACCATATTTTATTTCATCTCATCGTTTCATCCATTTATGCATTAACGACTGACGCCATATGACTGGACAAAACAAGGCAGAAAGACCTCTAGTCGATAGCCTTTTGACGAACTAACACATCATCCATTATTTAAATGTTAATATGTATAGTTTGTCAATAAAAATGTGTATTATTATTGTCAGGTAATAATGCGTTCAGAAATTTTAAGTAAACATAACAGAAGAGAGATTAATGTATAAGATGACTGTAGTTTATTATCTTTCGCTGGTTTTAATATAGGATAACAGATTATTTTTAAAGTTGTCATTAGAATAACAATAAAGTAAATATTTATTAAATTCCACTATAAAGATTTGGAACGATATGTGGCTTGTTATCATTTCGTACGTGATTCCGTCTAATCCAGGGGCAGTGTTTTCCGCTATATCTAATGCCCATAAGAGTTCCTCAGGTATAATTAATTTAATTATCGGATGTTCTGAAATATTTGATGAGTTGATTGATTGTTAAGGTATTTAAGTGTTGAAAATCCATATTCATTATTTAGGTAACAGAACTGTTTGATTTTTAAATTGGTTTTATTGTAAACACTACATATGTTTCGCCACACTGTGAAGCCTTCAGGTGAAGAAAATATACAAATAAAATACAAATTATTTCTTATACAACGTGTCCACGTAAGTATGCAACAAATGGGAAACTTTTTTATTATTAATTTCTCAGAAAATTTTATTCATTATAAAAGTTAGTGCTTGATCTTAAACGTACAAAAAAGACAAAACAAATGACATTCGACGCTATATTAGCAAGATATTGAACAATTTTTATAACTTTTGCACTTTTTAGGCGAATTTTATCACGTATTCTTAGTTCTGACTTGTCTGTCATTAATATTTATCATTAACAAATAATTAATTAATAATTTATTAAGAGTTGTTGTCTCTTAAATTATGGCACATTATTATTATGTTACTCACAAGTGTCAAGAATTTTAAAGCAATTTAGTTCCGGAAAACTAAATACTAAACCAGTGAGAAATATGGAGAATTCGTTGGATATCTTGCAAAGAGTGGTTGAAAATCCTTAAATATCTGTTAAAAAGGCGCTAAAAGTTTAGGATTGGGAAAATCAACAGTACATAAGGTACTAACGGCAAAAAAGTTTAAAGCATTTTAACCAAGATATGTTGAAACTTTGTAAGAACATGATTGCGACAATTGTTCTGAATTTTGTTTCATGGTACAAGGTGAAATAGAAATGATACTACATGTCTTAAGAAAATCCCGTTTACGAATGAAGCTACATTTACTACAAATGGTGCAGTTTCATCACAAAACTGTCGTTGGTGGTCAAAAAAAATCCAGCATTCTGAATTATCTGAAAAAAATCAATATTCTCGAAAAATAAATGTTTTATTTGAAATATTAGAGCCCTACATATTTCGGCAGAGTTTAAATTCTGGAAGACATTTAGAATTTTTAAATATGAAATTGTACTATGAATTTGACATATTACCATTGGCAACAAGAAGTTCTCTTTGGTTTATGCAGGATGGGTACCTGCACATAGTGTTCGTGTCGAAGTTGAATATTTACATCAACAATTTAATGAGAAATTAATTGAAAGACATTCGCTCACCCGATCTAAATCCACTTGGTTAGTTTTTATGGGGGTGGTTCAAAACATAGTCTATTCTGAAAGGCCTTTTTGAAATTTAGAGGATTTGGAAAATAAAATTAGAAATGGTATAAAATATTTAAATAATCATCCCAATATTCTGGAAAATGTAATCAGAGATTTTAACAGAAGAACAATAAACCGTATGTCATTTGTTTTGTCTTTTTTGTATGTTTAAGATCAAGCACCAACTTTTATAAAGAATAAAATTTTCTGAGAAATTAATAATAAAAAAGTTTCCCATTTGTTGCATACTTACGTGGACACGTTGTATACTATGTTGTTACAAGTGGGGGAGTGAACATTTTTAAGAGAAGGATGTTGGATAATTCTACTTGGTCGTTGAGTAGATGGCCGGTGTGGAAATATCTATTTGTTTCTAGATTTTCCAATATATTCAGTTTTTGTTTTTTTGGAAAAAAACTTAACAAACTTTTGATAAAATTCTTAAATTTCAAACCGAAATATTCAATAAAAAATAGTCTTGATTTAGTCAAAAATATTAATATTATTAAACTAAACAGCAATTCAAAATTCATCTCTTTCGACGTGACCAACCTTTTTACAAACGTGCCTGCAGTTGAAGTCCGTGAAATAATCATAAATAAGCTTAACGACAATAAAACATACCCAGTAATAATAAACGAAATTTTAATTCTACTTGACATCTATTTTCAGCAAAACTATGTACAATTTAATAACCAGCTGTTCACACAAACTGAAGGTCTGGCAATGGGCAACCCCCTAACCCCCCTAATAACGGAATTATTTATGGACCACCTCGAAAGAAAAATATCAAGTTTACCACTTTTAAAAAATTGCACGTACTGGTGGAGATATGTCGATGATATCTTAATAACATTTACAGGTACAGATAGACAATTGATTACATTTCTAACTAGTCAAAATCAACAACACAATAATATTAAATTTACAATGGAAACCGAAATAAATAAATCAATTTACTTTTTAGATCTAACTATGACAAACATAGAAAACAAACACGATTTCTCAATACATCATAAACCTACACACACTGACACTACTATTAATAATACATCATTTCATCCAATACAGCATAAGTTAGCAGCATATCGATCCATGATACATCGACTCTTATCAATCCCAATGTCTACAAAATTATAAAAAAGAATTAAACATAATCTATCACATAGCAATTAAAAACGGTTATAACAAAACAATTATTAATAAAATTATACAACTAAAACAAAATAAAATAATTAATAATTTAATATTTAACCAGAATTAAAAATAAACTTTTCATCCATAACATTTAATGGTCCATTAAGTGAAAAAATTGCAAAATCCTTAAAAAAATAAACTTTAATATATCATTCAAAACGAAAAATAGTTTATCAAAAATAATAAAAAACAATAAAGATACAATAGTTAAAAATAAACACAGGGGAGTGTATTTGCTAAGATGTATGAACTGCCCTAAAGTTTACGTAGGTCAAACCGGACGAGCATTTGAAGAGAGGATAGGAGCACATTACAAATGTTTCATCAATAAAAAAGAAACATCGACATATGCGAATTACCTTCTAGAGCATAATCATACATTCAACCCCGAATTTAAGATCTTCCACACAGAAAGAAAAGGACAATAACTAAATATATTGGAAAATCTATAAATAAATAGATATTTCCACACCGGCCATCTACTCAACGACCAAGTAGAATTATCCAACTCCCCTCTCTTAAAAATGTTCACTCCCCCACTTATAACAACATAGTATATAAGAAATAATTTGTATTTTATTTGTATATTTTCTTCACCTGAAGAAGACACAGTGTGGAGAAACATATGTAGTGTTTACAGAAAAACCAATTTGAAAATCAAACAGTTTTGTTACCTAAATAATAATATTTGATGAGTTTATTTCACAATGGAAGTTGTTTACATATGCTGGGGCCATTCGTCGTAGAAAGTCCTTGTAGAGTTCGTCAGGTAAGTATCTCGGTTGGTTGTATTTTGTATATAGGCGTTATTTTATTAATACTTTCGCAGAAAATATTCCATGACTTTCGAACTTTTTCTTTATATATTCTCTAAATTTTGGCTGGCAGTTTCCTGCAGAGTATATAATTTTCAATTAACTATCTTATCTTGTATATATAATATTTAACTGATGCCTATTTTTCGATTTCAAGCATTTAGCATTTGACCGTGGTGTTTTTTCTTTTTTGTTGTATTGTGGTTTATATTCGAATTAGCTCCTTCAATTATATTTTACCCCATTTTGATATACATTTTTTTAAATTACCTATTTGGGTTACAAAAAGAGTCGCGCGATCGAAAGCGAACGCCACGTTTTATTTGTCTCCGATATTGTTTTATAATATAAAGTGTAATACGCAAGTAAATTTTATAAATTTTGAAATACAAGGTGATATAAGTGCATGTGTGCCATTGTAAAAATTTGAATTTAATCGGCCTAGTAATTTTCTTGTTTTGATAGGTTAAGTGTAAGTATAAATATACATATTTATTTATTATTATTATCATGGTAAATAAATGCGGTATTTGCTTCCAAGGAATCACTCCTAATACACCATATATTAAATGCAACGAAGCATGTAAAAAATCGATTCACATTCGCTGTTCCGGCCCTAAAGAAATTGAGTTTAACTACATCAACAATTTTAAAACGAGCTGGATGTGTCAGAAATGTTATAATTCTGACTCCATTCCCAATAATAATATGGTTAGTCTCGAAACACTTAATAAAGCTCTTGCTGATCAATTCAATGCTTTCAAAGAAGAAATCAGAAATACAATTGTGTCACGTCTTGACAGTTTGGAATCTCGCATTGAACGCCTTGAGAATTCTGTGTCTGGAGCTTCTGAAGGAGTTAATATAAATTTGCTTGACAGTAATAATGCTTTCCTAGAAAATATTATTACGGAAATTGACGATAACCAAAAAAGATTATACAATGTTCTCCTTTTTAATGTGCCGGAATCAACAGCGAGTGAAGTTGAAAATAAAATCCAGGATGACTGTAAATATATACAAGATATTTTGGTTTCTCGTGGCTTAGTTATTAAACCCCAAAAGGTTATGAGGTTGGGTAAATATAAATTGAACACTAAACCCCGTCCAATTAAATTAATTTTTAGAAATATTGCTGAAGCAAGAGATGTTTTGAAAAGTAATACTCGTAACATTGATCAAAAACATCAATTTCGAGCCGATCGCACCTTGAAACAAATTAATTATTTTAAACAAATTAAAAGTGAACTTGAGAATAGAAAATTAAAGGGAGAACAAAACTTAATTCTTAAATTTAATAATGACGTTCCGTTTATAACTACAGCTAATATTGTGTCACAAAGTACAAAAAACTAACAGTATATTATCAGAATGTGGGTGGGGCACGTACAAAAATTAAAGATTTAATGTTAGAAGTCAACGGCAACAGTCAAGTCATAATAATTATTACTGAAACCTGGTTTTATAAGGAATTTCAAATAGTCAATTACAATTTAATAACTATAATATATATCGAACAAATCGTACAATCCATGGGGAAATTAGAGGTGGTGGGATACTGATCGCAGTTAAGAGATGTTTTAGCTCTTCTTTAATTTTATCTGATAAAAGTATTGAACATCTGCTTTGTATGAGGAACACGGTAAAGTTATAGAATCTTTATATGATGCTCATAATTTATCTAAGATCTTAATTTGTGGTGACTATAATTTTCCATTACTGAAATGGAATTGCAATGGATTAGTATATGATTCTGCATATATTAATGATCATAAAACTGAGTCAATAATCAGTTCATATTCAGTAATTAATTGTAATCAAATTAATCTCATACCCAATTCGAGAGGAATATTCTTAGATTTATTTTTCACTAACTTAAAAAATATTAATGTTTATCTATCTGACAATAATTTACTAAATACAAGTTCTCATCACCATGCTTATTGTTTATATTGTCCTATTGAATTGCATCGAGATAAATTAGAATTCACCGAAAAAATTTATTTATATAAGTTGAAAGTGAAGATATTAATAAAAGTGTCGAAATGTTTTATGAAATCATTCAAGTAGGTATCGATTCGTTCATTCCATCTAAATTTATTCGAAATCACAAATCAAATTATCCTAAATGGGTAACAAAGGAATTACGTGAACTCATTACGAAGAAAAAACTTGCTGACTATGGCTTATTCAAGAATTTACGTTCACCTTGTTCTACACTATCCACAAATCTGTATAATCGTTATATTAATGAAGTTCAATCTAATATTAAAGGTAATTCACGCTATTTCTTTAAGTTTATAAGAGAATTGAAAAATGCAGACGGAATCCCCAAAGAGATGTTTTTCCTAAATAAAATTTTATCCGACGGTGATGGTATTGTGGATTCTTTTTCGGACTTTTTCTCTTCAGTTTTTGTTAAGAACAGTCATCCCACTATATCACTTAATTTCGACAAAAACATACAAATAAATTATTCAATTTTAAAAGTCAGCCTTGAGCAAGTATTTAACGGCATAATGAATTTAAAAGACAGCTTTTCATCAGGCCCTGATGGACTCCCTAGAGCTCTTATTAAAAAATGTGTATGTACATTAAGCATCACAATACACATAATATTTTCAAAATAATTATCTTTAGGTAAATTTCCTATAAAATGGAAAAATAGTTTACTTAAACCGATTTTTAAATCTGGCGATCGTAACTTGGTGGAAAATTATCGTGGGGTATGTATACAGTCTGTAATTCCTAAATTACTCGACAAACTTATCGCTGATCAATTGTCTTGGATGTCTCGCCAAGTGATATCTTCTAACCAACATGGATTTGTGTCAGTTCGATCCACTGTTACTAATTTGCTCAGTTATAAACAATTTCTGTCAAATGCTTTGGAAAAGAATTGTCAAGTAGATGCAATATATACAGACTTTTCCAAAGCTTTTGACCGTGTTAACCATAATATTTTGTTATTTAAATTAAAATCTTTAGGCTTTAATAACGTTACTATGTCCTGGATAGAATATTTCTTACTTGATCGTCGACTTAGCGTAAAAATAAATAATTATGAATCTAAATTTTTTTATGTTAGTCCAGGGGTTCCGCAAGGCTCGCATTGTGGTCCTCTACTTTTTCTCTTACTTATAAATGACATTCAGAATATAATAAAAAATTCCAACTTTCTCCTTTATGCAGATGACCTTAAAATATTTAAAACTATTGCTTCACTCGATGATTGCATACAATTACAAGAGGACTTAACCCGTATTAATTCTTGGTGTCATGAAAACCTATTATTTTTAAACATTAATAAATGCAATTCTATTTCATTTAATCGAGGTAGAAGATTTACTGAATTTCCATATATGATAAATGGCTTAAATTTAGAAAAGGTAAATATTATTAAGGATTTTGGTGTATTATTTGATGATAGGTTAAGTTTTAAACAGCATATTTCGTTTACCTGTGATAAAGCAAGAAGAATGTTGGGCTTCGTTTTACATACATCAAAAGATTTAAGCAGTAATTGTTTAAAAATCTTGTTTTGTTCCCTTGTTCGCTGTCATCTCGAATATGCCTCTCCTGTCTGGTCTCCTTAATTCCAGGTTGATATAAACAGAATTGAACTTATTCAAAATAAATTCTTTCGAACTATGGAATGGATGCTAGGACAACGACATGTTATCGGATCATACTCTGATATAAAAAATGATTTACGGATGCACTATCTTAAAGACCGTAGAATATTTACTGACTTATGCACTCTGTTCAAGATAGTTAATGGCATTAGTGACTGCCCAGATTTACTAGGCCAACTTGGCTTTCGTATTTCTAACTCAACACGTACCCTTAGAAACAACCCTCTATTTAGTATAGGAGTCAGCAACACCAACTTTGCCCAAAACAATAGTATATCTAGGATGATGAGATGTGCCAATGACTTTGCTCAATATCCCTGGTTCGACCTATTTTCTGGATCCTTCAATTCATTTAAACGGAAACTTCATCGTTACTGCGTCTTCATCTAACATACATGTTAATTTTAGGAATGGATTATTATGTTTGTTATATTTTTTCTTTTAGATTTAATTTATTTTAATATTGTATATTATTATTTCAAAATTATTGTATTTATTTATGTAAATGGGATTTCCCGTAAATAAATTATTATTATTATTATTATTCTTACTGGCTCCAATTAGGTTCGCTTTTATTCTATGGTCTGGATGTGCGTATCATTTCGATTGGATTTTGTTAATAAAATTCGATAACATTAAGGTTAAATCTATGGCTGAACTTTGAAGGGATGTCTGTCGAGTTGGATCCCCATTTTTTTCAACAACAAGTTCACTATTGTCCAGTGCATCAGCTATATTTTTTCCAGTTGTATTCGTTTCGATGGATCCTCATAAGAGGTTCACATAACCACCAAATAATATTGGGGTTGGTAGCTGAGAAAATATTTTTGTCCATTGTGTTTTCAACATGCTATAGAGTTTTGTAGGCAGATATTATATACATAGGTGCACCATCGGTTTGTATTTGAATTCCGCAAATTACCCAATTCTTCATGGCACCATGTGTCACGTTACGTTCTAAGCATTTTATATTATTTGTCATTGGAATTATTACTCTACCTTTATCGTTTATGCCATGTTTTCGTACACAACTGCAAATATAAAATTTAGTTTGGGCTTTAGCCATATCTCAGAAATAATTGCAATGTTATAACCCTGTTTATTTAATTTTAAAGTAAAACAATAAAAATATATAAGTCCTTTACGTTCTAGAAAATTCACTAATATTTAGAAAAAACACAAAAATATTTTCGTAAAATCTACAACAAATGAGTATTATTAAAACTACAAGAACAAATCACTTTTGAAACAACTACTTCTCTAGCTAATACTTCGACAGACATTGAATGATACAAAAGTAATTTGCGTGTTACAAAATAGCAAGGCTATCAAAGCAACACTAGTTTGAACGTATTTCTTTCTGTAAAATGAACTAAAATGATTGAATGTACGTTAAATAGTTTGTGAGTGACTATACTATGGTGTAAGGGGCAATAAAATATCATATGGTGTTCACTTAAATTTAAAAGAATATTATCTAAGAAAGAAACTTCTGCACTAAGAAAGTTTGAAAAACTTTGGGAAAGTTGGGATTAGTAATTTATTTAAGCTTTTCTTTCAGAATTATTCAGGGTTTGTGTGATAATATCATTGTTGTTCCATTAAGCGGCAAATTACAGTCGGCACATATTAATGTTTAATCGATATTATGCTGATCGTATTCAAATAATTATCAACAGATGAATTATAATAACAATATTAATATTATTTAACGTCAATAAAACGAAAATATGCTCAATGTCAAAATGTGCCATTATGATTAAAAACATTTTTATTGGCAATTAATACACGACCACCTTTTAAATTGCCATTCGCTGTTCATTTGGCTCTAAATAAGTTATACTTATGTAACTGCAACTGATTGATATCTCATCATAAATCCGTCATAAGTTTCTATTAATATAAATATATCGAAACCACAAAGACCATGAGATCATTAAGTTTGGTATTACATCGTTAGTTTTTTTTGAAATATCACCTCTGAGTATACGTGGCTTTACTGTTGTTATAAATGGAACGTCATTTTTGAATTTGATAGCCAGGTTTGCTTCTCTGTTTGTCGTTCTTGTAATATGTTCACCTTTGATTTTCTTGAAGTAGTCCATTCCGATTAAATTATATTTCTTATTATTATATGAGCAACATATTATTAATTATAAGATATATTAACGAAACGAACAACATTATTACATGACTTTATTAACGAAAATGCTAAGCTCACACTTAATAAATTATTTCGCTTCTAAAAAACAATATTTAATATATTATTTAGTTTGATTAATTATTATACTTACAATGATTTCTAATTAATAAATAGAGTTAATTTATTAATATGTATATGTATCAAAACAGACATTAATTAAGCCTTGCTTTAATTAATAACCAGATCTTTCCTCGAAATCCCAAAATATAAACGCAGCGTATAGATTTTTACCATTAATCTTCCTTTAATATAAAATTTATATTTTTCGTATTATTTATGCAACCGAATTTGTAAAGAAATCTTTTGATTGAAAGCGTGATGTATTGCCGCCTTTTCATTTCCGCGCCACCATCCTAATCGATTCGCTCACCCCCTTCAGTGGCATTCTGTTAAGTATTTAATACATCGGTTTCCTCTTTGATTAAGCATTTCGCGGAGGATAATTATATCTTACAGCGGAACGGGTCCAAATTAGGGACGTAACAAAATTGAAATCACCAAATCCCCGAAATCCTCCTTCAGGGCTTACGCCCACATCTCCCCGCGTTAATAGCGCTTTACCTGACTGTCGTCAGCTGATAATCCTCCTGGACACATTTTCATTTATAAATTATTCTCTTAGGGTAGAATATATGAGCGCTGGTTACATATTAAAGCGCCTATTTAAAATGCGGTCGTCTGTTTTGCTCTTGACGATCTTGAACAACTAGAGCGTTGCGATATAGATTAACTGGCAGTTTCGTTTCTGAGGTTTAAAGTGAACGTGAAAGGAAGATATTGAATGGAAAATTACTCCTACTCTTGTGCTCGTGTTTAATATTATCCTTAGGAGTATGTTTTTACATATAAAATGTTTTTTATTAAGAAAATTCCAGATTAAAATTTATTCAACTGTATTTTACTTCTAATGAATTAATAATTTAGTTTATTAAATAAATTACTTAATAAATCGAAAACATGGATAACATATAATTTTAAGAATTATTTTAGTGTTAATTTTAGGTGCATGTCTAAACTTTTATTGTTTTAAGCATCACAAATGTTCAACATGCTCTGTGTCATGTGTCCGTAATTTCGATACCCTGTTGGTGACGTAACATCCAGATACAGCCAGCAAGCTTTACATTAAGTATAGAACTTATTCCTAATCGATCCTAGCGAGAAAGGGATGTAAGATGAAATAATGTTCCGCAATATTTCAACCATAAAATACATAAAAGACATCTTGAGAATAAGAAAGACTATTATAATTCATACTAAATACAAAAATAAATAAAATAATGTATCTGCTGATTAGTAGACATATATCTGTGTATAATTAATAATTTCCAAATTTTGTAAATTTTTGTAGATACTTATATATTATATAGAACTTATATTAGAGAGAGAGAATTTACTTTTTGTCCTAATTAGAAACAAATAAAATTACAACTCACGAAAGAGAGTTATTGCTGCCTTCAGCAATTAAGTATTTCTTATCCCTTATCATAAAATTGAAACATTTACATAAACAGGAAATTAAATTATGCACCGATATTTGCGAATATTTAATTAATATTCTTCTAAACCGCAAGTAGACAAATTATTAAGAAAGAAAAAGTTATGTCTGTAGATGGAAATTAAACATACCCCTAACATGGATTTATAAAACAACTTTCCTTAAACCGTTTTGACTGCCAATTAAGATTTTGGCCTACAGTAAGAAATGTAATAAAAAACAGTGAATTGAATCAAAGTTACGGCTCTATCGTAGTTAAGTGACTAGAGTTTTCCCCTAGAATGTGAGCGGTCACAAATTCAATTCCCCTCTATAGGCTGCAATTTCTTACTATATATACACACACGCACATACATATAAATAATGTTGTGCACATTGTGATTTTAATTCATAATTTTATTTTAGATATAAATAAATACTTTATAATTTTTGTTTTAGTTATTCAGTTATTTTAAATACTAAAACTATATATTTCTTCAGCATATGTATCAAATATATATGTTTAAATGTTATAAAATCATTTCAATACTCTAAAATATTAGAAAAACTGAATAAAATCGGCATTAACTGGATAGCAGATATTTATGTTTGCCTAAAGGTTACATTCAGTGTATATACCTCCAAGTATTTATCATGCTTATTCGCAAATAAAGTTTAATCTTTTATACTTTATGAATATCTATATTACTTACCGGGAGTGAAAGAGTAAAAGAAAAATAAATAATAATTTTGTAGGGCACTAAAATAAATCTGACAAAATAAAATTTTAATGCCTTATGGTCGTGAATTAATTACACAATTGTCGATTCATATTCTGCACCTGAAGTCAAGAGCTCATGCCTCATCTAATCGAGCGGTGCCATTCATGACTTTCTATGCGGGCAAGTTTGCCTGATCGTATAATAAAGACTGTCATACGCAGAGCTTTTAATATTCCTTCCTGAAACTAAATATCCGAAAAATTATTTTTCGGACCGCTCGACAAGATTCTCACTTATTTTAAAATTATTATGGTATCTTTGATTTTTTTGGACTCTATCCTTGATGTATGGGTAGTTTTATATAAAGTTATTAATATCGATTTAACAGAACCACTAAAGAAAAATTCCTATGGAATAGTTTTAAACTCCTTTGGATAAATATGATGTTTAAGGTAAGTGGGCAAAAAAACTTAATAAATTTAATATTACTTAAATTAATACATTGGATGATTGTATTTTATCATTTTTATTAGTAGTAATAAAGGCATTATCTGTAGAGTTAAAACTTAAAAGTAACACTTCGTTTCCTTGTCTCTAACTGCACTACACAGATAAGATCCAAAATATATCGAAACCGGTTCCTGGTTGTTGACCAGGAAACAATAATTCGATGTTTTCACATTATTATGGTTGTAATTTTAGCTGATAACAATTCCTTAAATTATCAATGGTTTTCTACTCAACTAAGGAATTATAGTCTAACATTTTAGGCAATACATAGAACTTTAATGATATTATCTATCTAATTTCAGAAGGTAAATAGTTGACAATTTTTCTGCGGTGTATTTCGATCACCTTTTATTTCATCGAAAAATTTAATTTCTTTAAATAAATATCGCTGTATAAAATTTCAAACCTTCCAAAAAATATTACAAATTTGCTCTCAGATTTTCTAAAATTTAAATTTATTAATCAACCTCCTGGGCTTTATGGTCTCATTAAAACTCATAATATATAGGTTTTATATTTTTTATAATTCACTTGGTTTGTTTCACAAGTGAATATAATTATAAAACCTATATATTAACATAATGTTTCACCAAGTGGTTAATGCGAAATAAGTATATGAAAACTTATAAACTGAATTCTCCCATTAAAAACTAGTTGTCGTATATATTAAGAGTGTTGCAAGAAATTTAACAATAAAACTTAATATATTTAAATATTCTTAGAAAAATTCTCTCACTTGAACTGAACCCTTTAAATCCGCATCAACTCAATAAATTCAAATTCTTGATGGTTATGATCGTTACTATGTGGTAGTCCAAATTTAAACACATATTGAAACACTTTTAAATGTTTTTTCCACAATTAATTAATTGTAATATGATTTACATATATACAAAAATGACGACTTAAATTTCTGTTGATAATGACCGTAACAGGTCGAAACTTAAGTCGTGATTTTTGTATATATGTAAATCATATTACAATAAATTAATTGTGGTAAAAACATAGTAAGTGTTTGAATATGTGTTTCAATAAATTCATTTTAGAGCATGATGTAACAGCTGGTTTCAGCAGCGCATCACGATAGATCAATTTTTAAATTTAATTAACAGTTTTCATCTTAAAATTAAATTCACTCTTGAAGTAGAAAAAACAACAAAACTTTTTGGACTTAAGCTCGATTCAGAGAAATAACAAAATTTAATTTGATAAATATAGAAAGCTTACCGACATCAACACAATAAATCCTTTTTAAAGCATTCTGTGTCACACAAGTAAGTAACATACTAATCCACGATCCACTAAGCCTTCTCAATTCCTCTAACTACAGAAATAAAATTCATTGAATAAAATAAAATATACTTATAGTTATAAGAACTTCTATTGACAACAGTTTCCAAATAAAATTTAATAAATAAGAAAACTTAATAAATCCAAGATAGTTGAGTTAAATGAAAACTTTATTTTTAGATGGAATATATTAAAACATATATCTTAATACATTCCATCCGACAAAAAAGTTTTCATTTAACTCAACTTTTTTGGAGAAAAATAGCAAGATATTTTTTGAAAATAAAATATCCCCAGAAAATTATCAAATATATTATTAAATGTTAAAATCCTAAAGTAAATCCTGTGTAGATTAGATTTTTCATAATACAAAAGCGTTAATGTTAAATCAATTGTTACAATTTATTCGGCGTTTCATCTGAATAAAAATCAACTTAATTTTTAAAACATTGTTTAGAATGCAATCTTTGATTTTCGAATATTTAAATTTTAAAATCTTGTTTAATTTAAATAAGGATACTAAGCTTTACCTGAGTTGCTAAAAATATTCAAATAGAGCGGCATTCCCTCAGTCCTTCCCTCTAAAGAGGAAATCGGTTGAAGTCCTTATACCACTCTTTAATTTGTACCGAAATAATTTGTTAGCGACGCCTCAAAATATATAAATTAAAAACTTCATCAATTAATAATTCACTTCGTAATGACGATAGAAAGTTAAACTCGATTCGTGTTTAGAACTATTTAACTATCTTCAAGTTATATAACATTTTACAATAATTATTTATGGTTAAAATAATATGAATTTTTAAATTGTATAGCTATAACTATATAACTATATAAATTTATATATATATATATAGTAATATATATAGTAAACGAGATAAATCATTTGTAATATTCTAACCTTTCATATATTGTTTCGGATTGATTAAATTTTTAAAACCGTTGATTTTGGAGATCTATTCTCTCCCAAGATGAATTTCAATCGTGCAAACTCAGCACAATTTATTTTCTTGTCACCAAACTAGTACAGTATTAAAACCTTTCGTTGACAAATAATTGAAAACAATAAATGTTTATTAGATTTTATGAAGGTAATAATTACAGCTCACTAGAAAAATTATCAAACTCAACCAAAACCTTATTACTTTAATAACTATATTTTTTGATACATTAAAATATAAAAACATTTTATTAAAGTCAAAAAATATATTAGTGGTGAATGGTAGTAATATGAAAAATCAAGTTAGCCTTACAATAATATATAATTATTATTGTCAAATATGATGATACGTAGTGTCAAGTAATAATCCCTTCTTAGGGGAAATGGGCCACAATTGGCCAATCATTTGATGAATCGTCATCAAGAGAGTCTCCGCAGAGCTAAACACCTGCCAGAAGAATAAAAGGTGAGAATGGAAGAACACATATTTTGTGAATTCAAGCCATTCCAAATGCGATGAAAATTTTTGTAAAATTTTTTTATGTATAATATTAGAATATTTTTGTAACCTAATACAAAAAATAAATAACAATGTATTTTTTAAAGCCTCAAAATAATAACTTAAATATTTATAATCAGCTTTTAAATCGCCTCAAAAATATTTTTTCCATTATACCATTTTCATGGATATTTGGAATCCTATTTCTGGAAAAATAGAAGAAAGAAACAAAAGAAGAGTTAAGGTATAAGACATTATTAGTTTTATAGCTCTTAGCATCCTTTGTAGTAAACTTTATAAAGATAGAATAATTATTATACAGGCTGATGTTTTTTGTTTTTACTTCTTTATATTAGTCTTTATAATAAGGAGCAGTACGCCAAATTCAAATCCGCTTCATAAAGAACAGTTTGATAGGCAAATCTACTATGGATGCACTTCATAGTCTTACAACTAGCATGAAAACTTAACTACAATATAAGGAGAATGCATTAGGTGCGTTTGACAAAACAACCTTCAAAACCGTGTAAAAAGGGGCCATCAAAGAGGGAGTCACCGAAGATATAGGGAGTGAATCAGAAACGGTAACAACAGCAAAAGGGAGCGCGCAAGCGGGGTTCTATCGCCCCTGCTTTAATGATTCGTGGTGGATGACCTCGTGGCGACCTTGGTCGACAAGGTTTATACTACGCAAGGTTATGCCGAAGATATATAATTGTCATAAGGGGTAAAGATGACAATATTATATCGTCTCTAGCCCAAGATGCCCTCAAGATCATAGGAAAATGATGTTTGACGGAAGGTTTTAAACTGTGGTGGTACATTTCACTAATCATGGGAAGCTGAATACCAAAGCTCTCAAAGTAAAAGGAAAAGAAATTCCGCTATTTGATCAGATGAAATATCTCTGATCAAATAGATATTGATCAGAGATGGATGGAAATTTAATTTAAACGCGCATCTAGAAAAAAAATCTGCAAAGCTACAGTGGCATTATGAATATGCAACATGCCCTTTGGCAGATCAGGCGGACTAGAACCCAAAATGATATATTGACTGTATATTATGGTACTAAGACTAGTATGGTGGGCCAAGACTAAAGAAGCAACGGCAGAAAAGAAGCTTCAAACCTTTCAGAGAATGGACTGTCTTGACATCACGGGAGCGATGCAATCTACCTCCTCTGTAGCAATTGAAGCTTTAGTAGACATACTTCCCCTGCACGAACAAATCAGAAAAGATCTAATGAGTGCAATGAGACTGGACTGACATGGTACAGGACATAGATTCGAGTACTTAGAAATTCTGAACCTGATCAAACGTATAGCCTTAAAAATTTGATTAGGTATCGCGCTTTGAAGTGATTATTGGCATATAATTTTGTAATCTAGTATATAGATGCATTAATGGAAGAGATATTTGGCAAAGGCATATATGGGACTAAATCCACGGAATCAGTTTCTCTCCGCCTTGAGAAGATGTGCTTTTATAAGAAACGGAGCCACAAAGGGGGCAAACATCTGTCTGATCTCAGACAGCCAAGCTACCTTTAAGTACTTCAAAGCGTACAGCTTCAATTTCAAAGCTACTTGAAACTGTAAAAAAGTTCTGAATCAATTGACCAAGGCCAACAATCTTACTCTAAAGTAGGTACCAGGCCACGCAAGTGTAGTAGGCAAAAAATATGCCAATATACTTGCCAGGAAAGGAGTTGTGTCTGCCAGAATCAGACCTAAGCATACGTATGGAATAGGAAAACACATAAAAAGGGCGTGATTCAAGAGTCAGAAAAAAGTTTAAAACATGGCACTGGATATACACACCAGGTCAAAGACAACGCCAGTAGGCATAAGGGCTTAGCCTCCTGATAGATAAGTAGCCTTACCAAGAAAATTGAATTCCTTCGAACATACTAATAGTAATTAGTAAAAATTATCTAACCAGATCGTAGTCCTATAAGGCTATCTACAACCAAACGACTACGTCTAATCTATTCCATTCAAATCTAGTAGGCTTTATAAGTTTAAGAACTAGAAATATGATTCTCTTGAGTTTAGAAAAAAATACGCTGGTAATAAAATCTAAATAAGTAAAATTAAATTTAAATATAATAATTTTTCAATAGGGGTAAAATATTCTGTAAAGACTATAATACTCTCTAAACGAATTTTATGCAATATTTTCTAAACGACTTTTATGCACGTATAGCATGAAATTTAAAAAGAAAATAATAATAATATTATGTTGTCATATTTAAATAAAAAGACAAATGTATATACACTAACAATAGAATATTAGTAAAATTAAATGTTACTGCTTTTTGTTCTTAATTTATAGGACGCACATTTTTTTTTATTCAATAGGAAATTTCAAGGACATTTACGGGCAATCTTAACAAAAATAAATTTACAACTAACTTGTTCATTTTACTCAATCTTGCTTGTCTAATGATAAAACGTTGATATTTATCTTTATTTGTAACGATTGGTTTCTGTTTTGCCTGAAGTCCAGAATCAGACTTTTTATTTTATATAATCTCAAATAATCTCGAAAACTATTAATTACCGTTGTTTGGTTTGTGAAAAACAACAATCAGCACACATCAGCTATAAACATAAAACTAGTACTATATGTAAATTCCCTTGATACATTTGTCGCTTAACTGAAGTTTCAAAATAAAATATAATCGATTGAGTAGCATGAAAGAAGTTTATAGGTAAATTCATAAAAGGTATATTTACAGTAGCTCGTTTAGAATATATTCGTATTCCGTTTACAATAAAAAAATATCTTAATCATTTTCTAAAATTATTATTTAATTGCTCATTATTCCACAAGGATTAAATTTTGAATAAGTCTTAATAATAGAATATTTTTATAAATATTATAGATATATTTCGTTTTTAAAATGATTCAAAATACTAGTAAGTACCAATGTGACTTCCTTCCAAAACGATCCACTTCCCTCCCACTTACTATCCTTACCTTAAACATAAAAAAAACACACCTTGAAGTAAAGTCATCAACCGTCTTACTATTAGATATTTAAAAAGCCTTTGACTCACAAACGCCTACAAATGTTACCTTCTCAAAATTCCTTCCCATTTTATTTTCATTATCAAGCAATTCATTTTAAACAGATCTCTTAAAGTCAAAATAAAAAACTCCTATATAATACCTTTTAACCAACTCTTATATGACACTACCTCTGTTATGCTCATCAATGAACGCCTTCTATACCTAAGCGAAAAATTTTCCACATATTCCTTCAACCAACACATCCTTTCCCTTTACTGCTTGCGCAGAAATCCCAACCTGATCCCAAAATTTTAAACTCCTTCATTTACTTCATTCGAATTCATCGCATCAAATCATCCATCATCATCATCAGAGATAGACTGACGAGACACATCGACAATGACAAATCCGGGTTGAAAGACCGCTGATCGGGAGCCATTTAACAAACAAACATTCATATTATCATATATGTATTATATTTAGTTTGTTTGTATCATTAATAGTTAATAGTGTTGTATTATATATATATATATATATATATATATATATATATATATATATATATATATACAGGGTGTCCCGTTAATGCGGGGAAATGGCTGGACCATAGATTCCTGAGGTCAAAATATGACGATTTAACGCAACTTATCTATATCCGAAAATTTACGGTTAAGCCGAAATTTGGCTTCAAAGTTTAAATTTTTTTTATTTATTTTGTTTATAACAATTGAATTATTTACCAAATATTTCTGCAAAAACTTTCTTAATGCAAGTTAATTATGCTATATTTTTCTATTCACTAACCCATGCTACATTCTAATAATTCACCGAAGAGACTGTACTGTAACTACATACCATGTTGAACTTTTACACCAGAATTCTTAATAATGTTAGTATTTTCTATTCCAGAAATATTTAAATATTTATTATCGCAATACTTAAAATTCAATCAAAAGGAAAATTAACTAAGAATGTTAATATTTAACTTAAAACCAGCCGTAATTATTTTGGACAATTTTTTTACGGTCACTGATTTAAACCTAGCCTTTGTCGCGTTTTCTGTGCATGCAGTTTAATTATTCTATAGTTTAATTTTTCTTTTTACAAAACGGGAATTTTAAGCTTCACCTAGCATTATGGAGCATAAGGAGAATTTAAATTTTATATATACTGTATTACTATAAAATTATAATTTTTAATTGTGATCATAATTGTAACCCATTATAATTAATTAAATTTTAAGATTAATAAATTAATATATCATATACTTGTTTCTCATTAATCACTTGGTGAAACATTATGTTAATATATAGGTTTTATAATTAAAATCACTTGGTTTGTTTCACAAATATTTTTTATTTTCGACTAGTTTCGGCTTATTGCCATTATCAAGAAATTTCTTGATAATGGCAATAAGCCGAAACTAGTCGAAAATAAAAAATATTTGTGAAACAAACCAAGTGATTTTAATTATAAAACCTATATAATAAATTAATTCTTATTTTCATTTTCAACTATTAAAATTTTATAAATTTTTTTTATATTTATTTAGTTTCTATTGATATTAGGTAAAGGTTTTCGTAACATTTGGTAACTTAGTAAATATTAGTCTAGTTTTATTTATTTCTACCATAAAGATATATTCTTTATCAATTTCAATACCACCTTGTATTCTTGAAGTAATTTTTTTAACAAATATATTCCTTTTGTTAATCTATTGATGTATAGGTTTAAATACATAATAATTTTAAGAAAAAGATAAATTATTTTATGTTATTATTACTACTTGTAATATAAATATAACAAAGCACTACATACATAAAATATACAATGCTACGTTATATTTTTATCCACAAGTTAGATTAATATTGTAATCATGCTTAAATTATAGTAATGAAATTCCTTCTGCTTGAAGTTATTAGTGGAGGTGCAATATAAGCTCGAGTACACCTCTGAAATTAAATGCATACGTCTTCAGAATAAATTTGTATATTTAAATTCCACAGCATATACCAATTTGTATACATTACTCGGCTAGGAATTTAATGTACTTTTTTAGGATTCAATTAGTCTAAGTAGTAGAATTATGAATATAAATGATAATGCAGGTGCAGCTAAATAATTCGCATGACTGCATATACTCGAGTCTGCTTTGGGAATTCAACAGAATTTTTAAACAGTATCTGAATACTTTGAAATAGAATACTAAAATATATTAATCATATTTAGGTATGATTTGTAATTGAGTCAGTATTTAAACCTATAATAAGAATATAAGCTTATAAAACAATTACACCGTGCACTTGTGTATTTCGCACATGTATTAGACGTACTAAAATTTTAATTTGCAAATTATAATGCTGCTGTTCTTTCATGGTAATTACTTGTTAAATAATAAATTAAACTTTCTTATAATTATTTAACTGAAAATGAATTATATGTAATATTAATTCTGTTCGTTTATTTATTGAGTTACGTCGAGAGATTAAATAATAAAAGCTATATTTAGCTTCCTTCGCAGTAAATATAACGGGTGTCCAACAATTATTGCAGTCCCGGGTGGCGTTGGAATAAAAAACGTAGGTCAATTCTTTCATGTGCCAAATAAATGAACTGACATGTTAATTGTCAAACATAACCTAAATGTGCATTAAAAATGTCAGTTCATTTATTTGCAACATGTAAGAATCGACCTACGTTTTTTATTCCAATGCCACCCGGGACTGCAATAATTGTTGGACACCCGTTATTTTTATGTGCTTTATGTATTTATAAGGCATCATTGGGCTACGTGAAAATGCAAATTACTCTGTTACTTGTCATAAAAATTATTTAGGAGAAGTTGAATCCCACTTCACTAATCATCTATCTAGTTTCTGGAAATATATCAGAAATTAAAAATATGCGATAGTGCGATCCCCCATCAATGAAGTATAATGACTGCATAGCATCTGAAGGTGACAGTATAGTCAATCAATTTTCTGATTTCTTTTCTTCGGTTTACATTACTAATAATAACCAACCCACGGGCACTAATATAAATTCTTCTATCAATGTTTAGAAACTTTGTGTTGCACAAGAAGAAGTATTTAATCTTATATCACATCTTTAACTTAGCAAACGTCAAGGACCAGATAACATATCAAATTGTGTTCCTGAAATGTATCTATTCATTATCAGGTCCTATTTATAATATAATATCAAAGTCATTACAATTAGGCATATTTTTAAACAGGTGGAAATTAAGTCATCTGATACCTATATTCCAACGACGTTATCAAGTAGAGAACTATAGAGGTATGTCAACTATTCTAAAAATGCTCGTTATTTTTTTATGTTACATCAAATCTACTCAAAAAGTTTTTAACGTAAATAAATTAGATAAATTGTTCGAAGATATAATAGGTTTAGGTGATATACAAATTAACTGATTCAAAAATACCTATTACTATTTTCTGAAAGGTGAGTTTTTACTTAAACAAGTTATAAACAGAATTTTCAATAATACATAAAAGTAGTTACAATAAAAAATAAATTCAAAAAATATCCTCGGAGAGAAATAAAATGGCAGATTTACTTTAATATAGTATAAAAAGATTTGAAAGCTACCAAAATGCCACACTTGACAGTGGACGGATTTGGGAAATTCGAAATCAGTGAACTCCTTCCATAGGTCGTATTGCATATATTTTAATATACACGTATTTTTTTATTAATACATTATAAACAGAATAAAAATAAAGTAAGCAATTAAAACAAAATTGGGCTGCAATGGTACCATGAAGGACCTTAGATGAAATTATTAAATATTTAAATATTGAAGCCTACTTCATATATGTAATTGAGCAACCAATTTTTCAGTTGTTCATAAACCTCAAATGTTAAATTTAAATCAATGAAAAACATGATCGAATGTTTTTGAAAAATTAAAACTACTATAGTTTATATCAACTTGTATTTTTAAACTATATGAACATAAATGATCATAAGTCAGTTTTTTTGTTCCATTCTTCCATTCTCTATCACTTAATAAGACTTATTTGTTGTAGATTAATGTTTTCATGTTTTTTTTTTTTATTTATTGGTTAATTTTCTACAACGTAAAGGACTTTATTACATTTTGATTAAGAACGTTTTTAGTGTACCAAATTACAATTTTTCCATTAAAACCACTAAATAATATCTGCATTTACGGAAAATAGTCTACACCCACCCCATACACCAATACTCCTCAAGTGCCAGCAATATACACTTGTGTAGAAAACTGAAAATTGCATCTTTGTCTATAACGTCTTCTAACTGATCGACGACTGTAAAAAGCAAAGGTGCGAAATAGATTCGTTAGTAAAGATTACTTTATTTTATTGAAAATTCAAACCATTAGAGTCGATGTTATCTGAATCTAAAGGATTTAATCTTTAGACATATCTAGAGATTTTACAGATATACCTCACAAATTAATTCTTAGCCGATTCTTCTACAATGTTTAAAATTGGTTTGCTAAGAGAAATTTACACAATATTCTACATGTCTATTATTAACATTATTTGAATGTGTCTAAGAAAGAAACTATCATTTTACCAGATATTATATTGCAATTTCACGAATAGTACAACGTTCCAAATAAACTGCACAAAACTTCTTTCATACCGAACGAAATGACATTAAACTTCAGATTTATTTTATATAACTTAAAAATAAATGTTTGGTATGATTAACTGTATGGCAATCACTTACGTCTAATGCTATAGAATGTATTTTGCAGATATATCTCATATTGATGCCCCTTTCTTTTAAATAGCCTTTAAGTTGGATTTAGTTTTACGGCAGTGACTATTTTTATTTTTTTTAAGTCTGAAAGATAAATCTTTGTCCTTTAAGAATTATGAGAACTATCAGGTAATATGCTGTATTTATTTGAATTCATAGAAATGCATTTCCTAGCCACGTACAATACTTTATGCTGTGACTTGTTAGAGTAAATTTTGAATAAATTTAACAAAATATAAGGATGCTACACTCATACAGTTATTTACAAAATAATGGTCTGTACTATCGACTCCTTTCGTGTATTTATTATACTATTTTATGTACAAAGGTTTTTTTTTATCCTCACGAGGTGGTATCGCTTAGCGTCCCTGCACTGCGGTCTCCGTGGTCCTTTTGTGCGCTACAAAGGTTTTACTCTACCCTCCTTACAAATTCTATTACCCTTCTCAGTTGGTATGATAGATATATTATGAATAGAAGAATCGATCCTATTTGAACCAAAGTCATTTGCCCTCTCCGACGATTTTTCGACTTTTCTATTAGCGCCTTTAGCAATTTTTTTTTTTCTAATAATGCTTGAACTGTAGAAATGCTATTGTAAGCATTACATTAGCCAAGATACGGCTTCAATACTCATAATATGATTTCTTATAGCTTCTTTCTTCACCCAAAGGTATCTCATTTTCATTAAAATTGCTGCTGTTTCGGTTAATACAAAGATTGAAATTTTGGAATAACATAAATCAACAGAGATCTTATTTTACTGTTTATCTCTGCTCGATGAATTTTGTGAATTATCACAGAGATGTAAAAATGTAATCAAAAAAAAATAATCTGTTATTCCACTGATGCGCCAGTGCATCTTGAAATGTTTGAATAATCCTCCAAGGATGATTTAATGTCATTTTCAATCCAATCTTAAATAAGATAACATATAACATTTTATTTTGGCCGTTTCAGTGGTATAATATCAGATTTTTCATTTTACTTTTCACTATCATTTATTTCGAAATCACTCGGATGATCAGATAAAGTTTCCGCCTACAATTATTAATTGAAACTTTGCTTTACGATCTGTCTTAGTTGAAATTTCTGAATTACTAAAACTGAAGTAAAAACCAACAGATTAGAATTATTAATATTTTAAGGTGAAACATTAAAATTATTTATTTAGTTATTTTTTGTCGAAAACCCTGAAGAACTTTGAATTAAAAAAAACACGAAAACATTTCGTAAATCTACAACAAATGAGTCATATTAAGACTACAAAACAAATTAATTTTGAAACAACTACTTCTATACCTCGACAGACATTGAATGATACAAAAGTAATTTGCGTATTATTTTTTTAAATTAAAATAATAATAATAATAATAATAATAATAATAAATGTCTTTAATGAATTCAAAAATAAATTAAATATAATAATAAAAAGTAGGCGAAGTTCAGTTAGTTTTACACTATTAACTGTTCTTCCACTTAACCTACTGTTAATAACAATAGTAACGGTATAAACAAATTATAATTCATATAGAAAAATACATAAGTTCAGTGAAATACAATGGTAACTACGGCAATACTTTTTAATTTCAAAACCCATTTCTCATCAAGCGATTTTTGATTTCCTTTTTAAATTGATTCATAAACAAATTATAATTCATATAGAAAAATACATAAGTTCAGTGAAATACAATGGTAACTACGGCAATACTTTTTAATTTCAAAACCCATTTCTCATCAAGCGATTTTTGATTTCCTTTTTAAATTGATTCAATGTGAGACCTATATCTATCCATCCAGTTATGTCAAAAATAATTGAGATTATAATGAAAGATCAGATAACTGAATTTTTAGAACAAAATAACTTATTGTCTTCTTGCCAATTTGGGTTCCGTAAAAACTCATCAACAACTGAAGCTATTCAAACCTTTGTAAAGAAAACAATTGAATGCTTTGAAAATGGCCACTATGAAATGGTAACATTTCTTGATCTAAGCAAAGCGTTTGATTGTGTGACGCATCAGCTTTTACTAAAAAAAATGAGTCGTACAAATTTAACAGCCCAAGTTGTAATCTAGTACGTTCCTATCTAAGCAGTCGTCTTCAAAAGGTTTCTATCGGGGAACATGAATCAAACTACCTGCGAAATAATTATGGTGTTCCGCAGGGATCAATTTTAGGACCCATATTATTTCTATTATACATTAATGATTTTCAAGACCATATCAATTGTCAAAGTATTTTATTTGAGGATGATACAACTCTTATCAATGTCTCCGAAGGGTATGAAGATGTATTAGTCCGCCACAATGAATCCAAAACTGCTGCAAAAGAGTGGTTTGCAAGCAATAAATTATTTGTAAATGACTCAAAATCGGTGGAAATGCTTCTTACTCTAAAAAAACATAATGAAACATTTTCAAAATCTACAAAATTTCTAGGTATTAACATAGATTCTACTCTGAAATGGGATGTACATGGCAGCGAGGTTGCAAACAAAGTTTCAAAAGGTATCTTTTGTCTTCGTAATCTTTCGTGTAATGTATCTACTCATGTTTTAATAAAGGCGTATTATGGCTTGTGTCATTGTCACCTGTCCTACGGTGCTATAATATGAGGTCATTCAGCTTCTCGCCATAGACTGTTTGCCTTACAAAGAAAAGCAGTCAGGATTGTGGCTACTATAGGCTATAGAGATGACTGCAAATTCTCCTATACTAAATATGGTATATTGACAGTACCACCTATTTATATATATATATATATATATATATATATCAATGTCTTTGTCATATAAAAAATAATATAGACAATTACGAAAAACGTAATCTTAATAATTATACTCTGCGAAACCAAGAAAATCTGAGTTTACCTCAAATTAGGCTAACTAAATCACAATCATCGGATAATTATTATGGCCCAAAATTTTTTAACAAATTAAGTACTAATATGAAAAAGATGCCTCTGTCCCTATTTAAATCTACCATTAAAGAATTGCTGCTAAAAATGGCACCATACAGCTTTGAGGATTTTTTGAATTGTAATTTTAATTAGTACGTTAAAATTCCCTGCCAGATTGTTTTATTGAAATCGCCATTTGTTTTATGTTGATATCACTGTATAAGTAAATGTTAATTTTATATAGATTTAGTTTTATTAATATATATATTGTGTACTATTTACCATTTATTACATGTATTCTGACGTATGTAAGACTTAATGTCAAGACATGAAATAAATACATAAATACATACATAGATTTTTGAGATTCATCGGTATTTTGTTGTAAATTTTAAATAATGCAGTTCTGTGAGAAGGCGGTGAGATAATTTCTCTGAATCTCACATTAATATACAGCAATGTTAAATACGACGATTCGACATATTCGGACAGTTTAACTCTGTTAATTTATTGGAAATATGCTCATATTTCCGAATTCTAAATATTAAACGCATACAAGAATTTTGGACTTTTTGTTGTTTGGTCCAAGCAATAATTATAAACAACATCCGCAAAATTAAAATGGCTCAAAACTAAAGTATCACAAAGCATATTTCGTTTGGACATTTAAATAATATCTACTGGAATAAATCATTTTTAAGCTCTGAAAAGATCTAGAAACACATTTTGAAATGCAAGTTTGTATCTATAGACAAGCCTAAATTGGAGACTAAATCAACAAATGGCAGGACAGTAACAGTTTTGATAAATTCTACGAAATATAGCTACTAGCCAATACTTGTGGTACACCTGCCTTAACTTCAACATAATCCGATGTTATATTATCGATTTATTATTATTCATTGATGTCGATTTGACAAAAAAAACTAGCAATTAAATTAATCGAATTGGTGTCAAAGTTTAGGTAATGAAGCTTGGCAAATAATAATATTTGACTAATGGTGTCAAAAGCTTTACTATAGTCCAATAATATTAATGCTGTTAAATAACCCTTGTCGGTTGCAGTAAATATGTCATCTAAAACATTAAGCAAAGCTGTTGAACAGTTATAATTAGTTCTAAAGCCAGATTGTGGTAAAGGTAACAATTTGTGACTTTCAACAAATTCCCGAATTTGGGATAATAGTACACTTTCTAATAATTTAGATAGAACTGGTAAATTAAGAGTGAGTAATGCTAAGATCCAACACGTATGAAAATGGATTGTTCAATGCAGCAGTTAATAATATGAGTTAAGTACAGAATTATATAAGGACAGTATAATCTAAGCATCTGGATATTAATGTTATCTGTTCCCGTAGCATTGGATTTAATACAATACAAATTTCAGAAATGTTATCTGTACTCACTGTGTTAAATTTAAAATTATGTTTACCTACGTTATTACTTCTGTTTTTTGGTAGAAATTTATAAGTTCACGGTCGGTTGTACTAGTCATAGTACTAATAAAATAATTGTTAATTGCATTTGCATTCGAAATATTCAGTGACGCGAGTTGGCTCTGTAATAATTTGATTAAGTCCATACGTATCCAGAAGGTCCAAGAGTTTATTTATACTGTTAGAGTGGAGAGGTTAAGCATATTAATATTCAAATCACCTATGAAAATCAAATCATCGCATTGTGGTAAAATATAGCAACGTAATTATTTCTGTTGAATTCACTAATCCGTCTCAAGTATAAATTCAGACCTTTGGTCGATTATATTTCATTTTTGTGTCAATTGCCATACATGCCTGAGGAAGTTATTTATATTCCATTATATTTATTTTGGTAAATGTTTTTATTTATATTTAAAATAAATTTTATAATAAAGCTGTACTGAAGAGATCAAAAGATCGAAACACGTGTCTATTTTTAATCACATCAATATATAAATTCATTTATTCTTTCTAATTTGTTATACCATATTCACTCACAATTTATTTAACATACACTGAATAATATTTAGTTTACTTCACAGAAATAAATACGTTCAAACTATTGTTGTTTCGATAGCCTTGCTATTTATAAAACGTAAATAACTTTTGTATCATTCAATGTCTGTCGAGGAACTAACCAGAGAAGTAGTTGTTTCAATAAGTGGTTTTGTAGTCTTAATAAGACTCATTTGTTGTAGATTTATGCAATGTTTTTTTCTAATTATTGGTTAATTTTCTTCAACGTAAGGGACTTTAATTCATATAAATATCTATCTTTTATATATAATCACTTTGTCTACGGTTTGGTATAGCAATAATTCTAGATCAACCATTTTGTTCGCGAGGCAAGATTAGAACGACGCCCCTTAAAACAGATTTTCATTATTCACAACTTTCTATAATCATGTCCGATAAAACTTAAATAAGTCTTCGCGTTTTCAAATCCAAAGAAGTTTTTAAATAAATCTTTACATTTAAGCTTTTCTTTAGTCTCTAAACAAATGAAAAGATTTTGTTTAAATGTCATTTGCCAGAATGGGGTATTTGTTTATGTTTATTGTTTGTTTTTAAAAAGTTTTGAAAATAAGTTAAACAAAAATCAAAGATTATTTAAATTAAAACAATAGACTACATTATTTTCAAGAAATATTATTTTTGAAATATTACATTTAAAAGACTATATAAGTTAAGTTATATAACATTATCCTCAAGAAATTTTAATAGATTTTAAGGAAAATGAAGTAAACAATATATCAAATTTACTATTTTTCTTTATAATTTCAAAGAAAAAAATAGGTTAATCATATATTAGCAAGATTGCTTTTATATTTTGAGCACTATTGTTCAACAGTAACAGCTAAATAATTAATTATTATATATAATAATAAAAACACCGCCAAACATTAAATTGTTAATAAAGAAAATGCTTAACTTTTTTATACCACTTATATTTTATTTTCTCGTGACTAGTTTCAATTACAAGGTAATCATTATCAAAATGTTTTTTAATAAAGTTTTTAATAAAGATTACCTTGTAATTGAAACTAGTCACGAGAAAATAAAATATAAGTGGTATAAAAAAGTTAAGTATTTTCTTTATTAAAAATTGAAAATGTACCACGAAGTAAACGCCTCCAAAATTCAAGAACATTAAATTGCATAATTTATAACCGTCAAATGACTAAAATTGCAATCAGTATACAGTTAAGTTTCTTGAGCTCTTATCATTTTTTTAAAGAATCTGAGAAGTTATTATGTAATTGCAATCTGCAGACACGTGTTCCGCTTTTTCGTAGCTCGTTGGCGAAGCTATACGTTAATTAAGTCGGTGTGTCTAAGTGAAAAGCCCGCATGAGAATGAATCGATTTTAGTAAAATCCCATCATTGCCGATGGATTTATTTGCAATGCGCGTTTAAAAAAACTGTATTCGCACAGACAAAAACCAGGCTTTCGGCATTTAAATGCACAATTTAAATAAAATGTTACTTGAAAAAAACAACACAGTTAAAAGTATTTCACATTTATTGTTGATCACTGCAACATGTTTCAACATTGCTTCATCATGCAGATGAATACCGTATGAAATATATAGTGTTCAACAATATATGTAAAATCCTTTCAACTGTGTTGTGTTATTTTATTGTATCCGCCTCGTCAGTTCAATATTTAAAATTTTACTTTATCGATGTAGTTTTGTTTGAAATTAAAATTGTTAACGTAAAAACGTTACTACTTTTTGCAATTATGCAAAAACTAATAGAAACTAATTAAAGCAACAACACTTTGCTCCAAAACACAGTCAGGCATTACATAAATAACTTTACTGACGAGTCGTTTTACAGTGAAACACATTTCTGCATATTGCCATTGCATAATTGCTTCTATGATGGGTTTAAATAAACGATAGCAGCTAAAAATATAATGGCAGGTATTACTTGTATAATTAAAATTATCCTTATAATCAAGTACAATAAATATAAATACAACACTTAAGGTGGATGGATCGAAGGATCAATTTAATTTTATGCTAATGAGATCGAAAATAATTCAAAACCCTTATGTGGTTAATGCTAAAACATTTAGAAAAATTTGTATTATTAACACTAAATCATTTAGTTGCAAGACATCTAAAGTTATACATCCAAACTTTCATTAAATTAAGTTTGTATTCAGCTCTTCAACTTTTAAAAAATAATTATGTTAAAAGTCCGTGGCTAATCTGCTTTCTGAAAAGTTAAAAACAATAAAGTATTCTTATAAATAATGTTCACTGATACATTATATGCACATTTGTTAATATTAATTAAGATAAAACTGAGTACATTAGTCTATATATAAGTAGAACATTTGAATAGAAAATATACACAAATATATATATTTACATATACATGTATACAATTACTAAAATAAAGGCAGTTGTTATATAAAGGAATCGCCTAATAAATGTTATCAATTTAAGATAATAGTGCATTTTTTGGTTAATTTTATTACACGTATAGTTTTACTTAATTTGATCTGCGCAAGAAGTACAATTTTACACTACTGGAATTGCGAAATATGCCAATACCGTTCGAATGTAGTAAATTAATTTGGCAATTAATTTAATTACTTACTTTAAACCTTACTACTTTAGTAAGTCATTATTTATATCGTATATTGATTTTAATTTTATATATAATTATTTTATCGAGCGTTACAACATTGTCATCTCACAAGCTTCCAGGTAAAATAACTACCCCAGTATTAAAACAGAGCTTTATTTAATTATATAACTTATTACTCTTGCTAAATGCCTCAAATCAAGATCAACACACTTTATAATGTTTGTTTACGTTTATAGCTTAGTGTTCATGTTTATTTAACGAATACGAAATGTATAGATTCGCGCGTAATTAAAGTCTCAACTACAGAGACTATATTAATTTAAAAATATAGTTCTACTATTTCAAATCTAATTACATTGATTTTTAATAACACTAATAAATTACTTTTCTTATTGGTGTTTTAAAAAAAGAAAATGAAGTATATTGCAAAGCAATAAAATTAGAAGGTAGATTAACAAGGGACCTTGACAACTGCCTCAAATAACCGCATCGTAACCTCATCCTTTGCAACAGGCAGGGTATTTAAAATTTCATTATGTTTGCTACATTAAATGAAGTCTAAATTATTACCGCAACTCTTAAGCCACTTCCTGTGACTACGTCAAAATACCACACTCAGAGGCGATATTTTAAACCCTCAAAACACGCTAATTTTGCAATATATTTACTTCCTGGATATTTATTATTTGTTTCACTTCCTAAACAAAGGAATAATTATGGCTTTAAATAACACGAATGCTTCGTTTTGCAATTACTTTATGCGTATATCCGTTCGTTAATTATTATGTAGATATATGTAAATTAGTATTTTACTAATAGAAGAATATCAATAATGATATAAGAGAAATAGACAAGAATACATTGTGTTGTAATATCCATTAGATATAAATAACTGTATAATTCCACAGTTTATACAATTATTATTATATTAGTCTGTAAAGTACATTAGCATTAGTGCGATAGCCGTTGTTTCACGATATATAATGTTTATTGTTATAAATGTAAAATTTTCAATTGGTAAAATTAATTTTTTGGGAAATTCAGCAATTTTGTTTCACTAATATAAGAATTAACCATAAAAAATAGATAAATGAGATTCCTAGAAAGATTCTCTTCTTAATTTGTATATTGAAAAATTAAATTAATTTAGAGAGATTTAATAGCTTGTAAAATTAAAATATTATGTCAACAATTATTGAAAATCTACTACAAAACAATTATTATTTTAACCCCTTGTAGTATGGGTCGTTTTTTATTACTTAAATCTATCAAGAAAGATGTACTGATGACTAAGATAAGATATATATGATTATAAGTATATATACATTGCGACTAATAAAATTTATTCCGTAGAAATATTATTTAATATAAAATTATTGTAAATTTACAGTATAATGAAAAGCGTGCCTATCTAAATCGTTCCATTAATCTTGTTGTGGGAGCAAATTTACATTTGTGGCTGAACAGGTTGTAGAATACAAGAAGGAATGTGGTTAAACGTGAAACGTTTGTATAATATTAATTTTAACTTGTGACGAAGTTTTATCATGTTGTGTCGCGTTTATTCAATTTATTACGCATACAAGCATTTCTTTACATTAAAATCGTGTTGTTTTATTGTTTTCTTGCGTACAATTATTATTACGTATTTATAACTTTAAACAATAATTAAAAATTAATAGTTTTTAGTATGTTAAATAAATTTAACCAATAATAAGTAACCAAAAAAAGTTTCATACACGGATTAGTCTAGCAATTAATTAAAAATTTATCAGACTAGTAGTTGTTTAGTAAAATTGTTTAAATGCATTATCTCTTTTCAATTAAAATAATAAGTAAAAATGTTGATAGTTGAAGGCATTCTTGGATGAGTAGACTAAGGTAGTATCATAGAGGAGCTGTATTATGTAAAGGATTAAGAGGATGCCGCAGTTTTGTTAAGATACGGAGGGATGCTTGCTCGCTATCTTTAATATTACAGGTTGGATTGTTAAAATTGGGATAGAGGGCACAACCATAGTCAAGTAAAGGGCGGCAGATCATCTTATAATTTTTTACAGCTGTTCTTGTATTGATACCATTGTTTTGTACGTTAAACTTCTAAAGCATTTTGCCCTAGAAGTTATTTGACTTCCTATTATGTTTGTATGCTTTTTAAAATTGATTTTTTGACCTATGGTTATGCCCAAGTGTTTCACAGAAACAGAGAGAGATCATAGTTTGGGAAATATAGACGTTGTGAAGTGAATTATTGGTGCTATGATCAGGGACTAGGAGCTACAATTTGTGGAAATTGATTTTAATGCGCCATTTTGCAAAACGTCATTGGAGGGAGTCAATAAGCTCTTGGAGGAACTGCAGAGCTTTTGGTAGGGTAAAAGCATGTGTGATTAGGGCAGTGTCATCTGCAAATTGCAGGAGATATTTGTATGACTTAAAGTAGAGAAGATCAAGGTTGTGGACATCCACGCAAAAAATGTTTTTTTTATATACCGAGGAGAGAATTGAGTCCTTGTTCGGGAGTAAAGGAAGAAGAGAAAGAATTTTAAATTTGGACTTTTATTATCTATTGTAGAAAAATTATTTAATAATAAAAATGATATGACGAGGGTTATTTAGGAAGTGGTACTTATATAATATTATCTGCACATTCAAAAATAGAGCTGCAAAAGCTCGGCCTCCAAGAGAAGATGTTTGAATATTTGAGACAAGGATAGTGAGTGGAAGGGACGTGTGAATAAAACCAAATTGGTATTTGGAGATGTAGTTGGAAATTAAAGAAAGGATTTTATTTTTGAGGAGGGATTCATAGATTTTTCCAACAACAGGTAGGAGTGTGGTGGGACGATAGCTA
>OZ018394.1:51933305-52143917 GCA_963969525.1 Ontholestes murinus | reverse complement strand
CAAGCTAATAAACAATAAACATTAAACATTAAAATAGAAGGTTGGTCCCGTTTACGGACACAATTACTATTCCTATTTTCCACACTTCTTTGTATTGTAGTATTGTTTTTGTAAAGAAAGTTAATATTATTAAAGATTCGGTCGTATATGTGGAATGGAACAGATTTTAGGTTGTGTCTACGTATATGGTTATGTCTAGTCGCTGTAGGTGTTTCTTTCTTTAAAACGTCAAAGTATTCGTCATGTATAAAAATATCTTTCGGTTGTCAACAGTCATTTTTTCAAAATAATTAATGTATGTCATTTACTGTTTGAAAAAGTTAGTTAGTTTTCTGCTATTAAATAAGCCGTGTTGAAATTATCGGCAAATTTTTGTGCAATTACGTCAGGGTCTGTGATGGTTAAATTAATAAACACTAAAAACCTTTCTTCAGAAATTTTATTTAAATTCACAGATATATATTTCGGACACAAAGTGACCATTATCAATGTTTTAATACTGTATTATATATATCTGTGAATTTAAATAAAATTTGTAAAGAAAGGTTTTTAGTGCTTATTAATTTAATCAAATTTATCTTCACGTAACTCACAAAAAATCAAACTCTGTGATGGTCTCGTTAGTTAGCGGGTCGAAGATTTTCTGGAAATTATCTGTCTCTTTCTATTTGCCTAGTTTGTTAATCTCCTACCAAAATGTTATTTCTTTGATCGTTGATTTTACTGAATGTTTTATACAGGGTGTCCCGTTAATGCGGGGAAATGGCTGGACCATAGATTCCTGAGGTCAAAATATGACGATTTAACGCAACTTATCTATATCCAAAAATTTACGGTTAAGCCGAAATTTGGCTTCAAAGTTTAAATGTTTATTATTTCTTTTGTTTATAACAATTGAACGCTTTATTTCATTTGAATGAAATTTAGTTTTAATAACTACCATAATATAATACACCATTTCAGTTATTATGATTATTATTGGTTAACAAGAAGTATAAGAAAACTAAAATATTTTTTTTATTGGCGGATCTAATAAAAACTAAAAAAAATACTGCTTGAAAGACTGTTTTAATTTAAAAGCGTTTTCATCTTCTTAATAATATTTGATATCTTTTACGGTTTTCTCACAAAAAAATAAAATATATATTTTTATCTAGTAAAAAACAAAATCTAGTTTTTCATCGAATCGAAAATAAATGTTTTTCGTGGCCGTCTTTCTTTAAAAAAAGTAAATTATGTATAATAATAATTATTTAATGTCTTTTAACAATTAATTTTTAACTTTATTATAGTTCATAAATATTCATATTTGGAACAAACAGCTATCTTATTTGTATTAGGATTTTGCAAAAAAAATGGTTTGAAAAGTGTTAGATGTTGTTTTGATTTATTTTATTAATTAATATTATTTAATTTTTATTCAATTGAGTAAGTTTATTTACTTATTAATGAGTGCATAATGAGTATACTATATTCATATTTTATTTTTTTGTACAAAACCCGTACAAGATATCAAAACTAGTAAGAGTTAAAAAAGTTTTTAAATCTAATGCCCTTTCAAATAGATTTTTTTGGATTTTATTGGATGCACCAATAAAAAAATATTTTAGTTTTTAAGTGGTGGTACTACTGTTTTTTATACTTCCTGTCAATCACTAATGTTCACAATAACTGAAATGATGTATAATATTATGGTACTTATTAATAATAAATTTCATTTAAATCAAATAAAGCGTTCAATTGTTATAAACAAAAGAAATACAATTTTTTTAAACTTTGAAGCCAAATTCCGGCTTAACCGTAAATTTTTGGATATAGATAAGTTGCGTTAAATCATCATATTTTAACCCCGAGAATCTATGGTCCAGCCATTTCCCCGCATTAACGGGACACCCTATATATATTATATAAGTCTTTTAATATCTTTTAAAGTTGTGTGTCCGTTAATAAAATATCTCTGTACACTTACTAATGAAGGTTTAAATTAAATTACACTTGGTTTGTTTCACTCTTGCCTTAAAAAGCGAAACTAGTTCTAAATATAGAAAAATTGTGAAACAAACCAAGTGTAATTTAATTTAAACCTTCATTAGTAGTAATAATTCAAAATGTTTCACCAAGTGATAAATGAGAAAGTGAAGAAATATTTGTACAATTGTCTTTTATATTTAATAAGTCGGATGATATATTTTGGTAGGGAATATTTATAGAATTGGTTAGTTATTTGTGATGTATTTTGTTTAACAGAAGAAGAGATGATTTCATTTAGGTAGGTGATAGAATTGAGGTTAATAATAGGCTTGACAAGGCAGAAAGACCTCTGGTCGATGGCCTTTTGACAGATTAACTCACTAACACCTCATTCATTATTCACTATGTTTTTGTAAATATTGTAAAATTTGTCAATAAATATATGTATCTATCTAATAGGTTTGGAAGTGATATATTCTTTTTAATTGTAAAACAATTTAAGCATTTATTGAGAAGGTACGTCATTTATCCTGAATACCAAATATCTTATGGAGCCGATGAGAAAATTACAGTTTTATTACAGAAGCAAAATCTAAGATAATAAAATAAGTTTTTGATTTAAAATAGCCAATTCTAATCAAATCAAATAACCTTTATTTAAGGATGTACCCACACAAATGTATACAATATTTAGAGTAAATAAGATACAGTGATAACTTAAAACAATCTAGGCGCCTAACATAAATATGTGACACCGTAATTAGCTAGATCCTACATTTCAGACTATACATTTCATACTTGGTATTATAAAATTTTAATTGATCCCAAATAAAATAAAATTTAAGTTGATAATATCTCCAATGAATCTTTCTTGAACTGAAAAAAAATAGAATGCAGATACATTGTTATAGTTTATACATCAAAGCGATAAAGTAAACGCCTTATTTGTTCATTTAGCTACCATTTCCAACCAACTGCTATTAGAATTGGTAGTATGCAACAGATTTATATTCGAAGACTGGTCTCATCAGTGCAGAATATGAAAATAAAGGGGTACATTCTGAACATAAATTTACACCTAAATTCTTGGCACGCAAAAGACTATTTATTAAAAAAATAAATATTTAAAATTTAAAGTATATATAAGTCGTAGACAATATTTATTGATGTTATAATTTGTTAAATTAACTGATGCGAAGTCTAGATGAATATCCTGAAAAGCCGTTGGAACTTTTAATGACTTTAAATAATCTAAGATCATAGACATACGACAAGACATTACGGTAAACAGATTATAAAATATAATTTAAAAATAAGTTTATGTGTATTCTGGTTTTTACTTAATTATTTTTAAAAGACCAATTTTGATATTAAAATATTTCATCCGGTTGTACAAAAAGTTTTCAAATCATATATTTATTGATGACCTAAGCCTAAGGTAGAAAAATTTAAACAGAATTATTCGGTGGTTTATACTTTAAAGAAGTCTCTAAATAGTTCTTCACTTGACTACTCTAAGAAAAAGTTTATTAAGTGTTGATATTTTTCTGAAAGAAACTATTTTATTCAAATTAGGTAAATATGATAAGATATTTTGTTTAAAATATAATGCTACTTATATAGAGGCGATTTGAAATGCTTATAATAGCAAGGTTTGAGAAATAAACAACCAATATAATAATTTTCAATAATTTATTACAGGGATTTATCTTTTATATCTTTTGTATTTTCTGATTTAAAAATACTAAAAGAAAAGCAACCAGATGTTAAATGAATTATGGATTTTCTAATGAATACATTTTTTTCAGAAAAAATAGATCGAATACTATAAGGAGCATTATATTATTAAATAGTTTGTAAGCTTCTCAAAATAAACTGCTTATGAAAGAGAATAGCATATTCAATTATAGAAAATAGGCATATGAGTATAACATATGTATTAGTCGATGTATTTAGATTATCGATCATTCTATTCAGTCCTAATTCCCCAAATTATTTGTACAAACGAATTAATGTAGGGTAATTAAAGGGTGTTAATATTTATTTGAGATAATAAGTATTTTTGGTAATGAACATTTTATATTAAAGGAATGGTTTCATAAAGAACTTGTCAGGATTAATAGGGTAGTTGAAGTGACCAAGAGGGAGGATTAATTATTAATTAATAGAAGGTAGACATATCGATGTATATGTATTGATGAGAGTTTTGAGCAAAATACCTTGGTTTTAGAAGGACGATTATCAAGAACATAAATGCTCTAGTTTTGACCTTGCTTTTTAAAGAAGAGTTTGGAGTAACCTAGATATTTACAGTTATAGGGTACATGCTGGTTTTCTTAATGTTGATTGTTAGTACTAATAGTATTATGTTTAATTGATTTCAGTATTTATTTTTAAAAGATCCAGTTTCAGGATGTAAATTTAAATAAAGTAAAAGAACAAATAAGTTGAAACATTCGTACAAATTATTCGTTACAAAGTTATTGAAAAACACATATTTGAGATAAGAATTACTTTTAATAAAAACATTAATGTGGTTCTATAGTGATTTAAAATTACACATAATATTGTTTTTTCCCGTTGTTACTCGTTGAATTAGTATATTTTCTGTATCATCAACAAATAATTGATTTATATTTTTAATGTTTATTGGCAAATATTTGTTATCAAAATTGAGATATTTATTGAAACAACTTTTAAGCAAAAAAAACTATACATCTAATTATACATTGGTTATTAAAAATCTAAATTAAAGGAAAGTAACAGCGTATTATTATGTAATTTGCTTAGCAATAATAAATTACACTGTAGCTGAAAATAAAGTTACTTTTTATTTACGGAAAAATCAGGAAACATAAGAAAGATAATAATAAAAATTCGTAGAATTATTAATAGCAGCAAAAAAAACTAAATCGTTACTACTATTTTACTTTTTTCTACTGAAAAGCCTTTCCTACTAAATTTTGCAATAATGTTCACGTAATAACCACTTGAAGTTTTGGTAATAAAAACGAATAATACTACAGTGCTGATGATATTTATAAAACTACTTTTTCCACCACACAGCAAAACAGCCAGTTTGCAAATTGGACAGTAAATAAATTAAATAACACATTTTTCGAAAAGGTAGATCGTAAACGATACGAAGCAATATGATACCATTTAGTTACTAAGCTCCCTAAAATATACTGCTTATTATAGAGAGAGAGAATAACATATATAATTATAGAAAATATAAATATAAATATAACATATTTCTTAGGTTATCGATCTTTCTGTTCTATCTTAACCTCAATTGATGTTACCTGGCCTGATTTGTACTAATGAAATGGTGTTTTGTGATTTGAGGTTTCTGGAAATGCAAAATTTATAAGAAGAACTATATTAAAGTGATTGTTCGAAAATTTTATATTTAGGCAAAGTATATTCTGCGATTTTTGGCAATCTGCGGGGGTTTTAATCTATAAAAAGACGACATATAAATTTACATATTATTAACGGTAGTTTTTGCTAAAATGTCTTGGTTTTTATAGGTCAATATTCGAAAATGTTAAACTCTTGTCTTCACCTTACTTTTCATAGAGCTTGCATGGTATTTGAAGGAGAAATGATGATGGATTTACATTCAATTTATTAAAATCCACTATAGTTTTAGAATTTACATCCGCTTTCAGGAATATAAAAAGGAAAAACAAAATCAGCAAATAAGTCTAAAAATTCTTGCAAATGATTAGAGAGTTATTCAGAAACATATGATTATAACTACTAGTTTATATAAAATCATTAAACATAATATTGTTTCTTATTTATTTTATTTAAAAATTGTATTTACCACATTGGAAATTAGAAAATTACTAATCGATTAATAGTTAATTGCTTATTACTCTACTAAAATATGAAAGACTTAAATTCTGACTTATTAAATATCTAGCTAATAAAATATGATACCGTAATTATTGCGGAAGGTTGATTAACTGATTTAGTTAAAATTTTTAACTTTTCCTAGCCTCGTATTTGGTAAGTACACATCAAGTTATAATAGGTGCCGATGTTATGAATTGTTTTTCATTAAGTCAGATATCCTTAATTAATTATCAACAGTTAGTTGAGTCTTATGAATTAATATATACATTCTCAGACCTCATTTAAATATTCTGAACTTTACTTCTATTATTATTTTAAAATAGCTGACTATAGTTATGGTTCCTAGTATAATGTCAATATAAAGGTGATTATTGCCTAGAAAACTTTTCTTGAGTCTTATTAGTTATAACAATTAATTATAATCTGAAATTATCTAATATATCCAATCAGTTGAATTGTGATATTGAAATAGATTCAGTACCACTCATATCAGAGGATAAATATCACTCATAATTCCATTTAGGCCTCACCTTAAAAATGGCTAACAATCTAAAATTTAAAATTTCTAATTAATAAGGATAAAATTGTATTTATGTTTATTATACTAAATAATATCGAAAAAACTGTAAAAAAATATTATAATAATCTAGTTCTTTATAAACTAATTGATTAAGTTTGTTTATAGATTTTATATTTCTATTCGTATTATTTGTTCACTTATAAAAAAAAAGATAAATAAAATTTTTATAATATAAGATTATTAGCTTTATATGAAAATTAGGACCCTATGTGGATTCTTATAGTAGCTATATTAAAAACTCTTTTAACTAAAAAAAAATGTACGCTGCTAAAAATACCCGGTCCCTTATATTAAGCTGCATTTTTTCCACCCAAGAAATTCCATCCTCGGAAACGTTTGTAATATTTCCGGATTTTCTCCCTTACTTTCTACTCCCTGCATAACATCACTTTATAAAATTGCTTCTTACTTATTTACCCTTGAAATTTAAAGTAAATTATAATTTAGCTTGTGTTATTAATAAGCTAAATGGCGAACATAATTATAGACAATTCTATTAAAAATGCACATGAAATAAATCTTAAACTTAAATTAACACAATAATATGCTACACACAAAATTATGTATATTTATTTATTTTATAGTATACTAAATAAAATGTATTTTCAATAATTCATTAATTGTAATAATTAGATTGTGTATAAATTATAAGTATAAATTATACATTTTCATTGTAGTTTTTTAAAAATAAATTACTTAAACTAACAATGGAAATTTGAAATAATAATACAGTATTGATATATTTAAAAACATGAGAAATAGTGAACTCCTCTTACAAGATCTATCATCCACATTTGAAAGAAATTTAATGTATTAATATATGTATTTTTTGTAATTATTAAGTCTTGTAAAGTAAATAAACTAAACTAAACTTGCTATGCAACTCTCTCAATAAAACCAAAATGAAAGAACGTCATGTTCCATTTCTATATTTATTCAGATAACATTTTAAGTGTAATAATGATCAATAACCGACCGAAAAAAGTGTCACTTATCTGAATAAATCTATAAATCAAACATAACAAAGTATGTAAGCATATAACAAATATGTTATTTATAAAAGACATAACACGTCTCAAGACTAAATAAAGTAGATACTTTGTACACTGCATTCTTGATGAACAAATACAGTAATATGAAACATAAGAAGTGATCTAATCTGTATATTCTAATGTTATAATAGGTTACAAGAGATTAATCTCATAAATTAATTAATATGTTTACATGATTTAAATTAGCGACCCTCTTTATTTTTATGTAAAACTTGTGAAATATTTAAAAAGTCTTCTGTTAGGAAAAAGGTTGATAAAATATTTGTTTAAGAAAGTTTTTTTATTAGCTTTTATCGTGTCAATGAAATTCCTCCTCGCACCGGGCGGAACTTTTAAACACAATCCAATAAAACGAAATCAAAGGATTTTTCTGTACCAGGGACCGTCCTGCAGATAGGAATATAAGTAGTTCCACTTTGAAATAAGAGCAGAAATAGGAACGGAAATCGGTCCCTTTTAAGGTATTATTAATGGCATCGGCATCAATATTAAATTGCAAAAAGTAATAAGACCCGTGCAGAGAATTACGAAAGTCGTCATGTTCATTTGAAAAACACCAAAAAATAATAGTAATAAAATAAGTAATTGATGATGTTGCATTAAATACTTATTCCGTATTCCGATCTTTTAAGTCTTAAGAATAATGTTCCAATAATATAGTATATTGAGTATGAATTATAGTCGTAATTAAGTGTTAAAATATAATATTATGTAGAAGAAAAGGCAAAAAACGTTAAATTCTAATAAATACTATCTTAGCTTATATTTTAATATTTAAATAAAGTACTAAAAACTTAAACAATTTCTAATCTGCGGCCAAACTCGGAACTTTTTTAGTATTGCTCTATTATATTAAAATCAAATTTAATTTAATTTATTATTTAAATAATGAATAAAAATATGCTTACGTTATAATTAAAATAAAATACCAAACTAACTTTTTGAAATTTTGAAATGTCCAAACCAGTCACGGATAAAAAAATCGTATGTGATTTATTTATTATTTTTCTAATCTACCTGATAAAAATGTATCACTAAATAATGGCCTTAGCATGACTAAAATAATACATTTATTTTATATACCGTGTTTGTTTATTTTACATATAACGTGACTGTCCAAATAGTGATTACATTAAACACATTCGGATTAATTGAATTTCAAATGAATACTTTACAAAACTATTTATTTAAAGCTAATTAAAACTTCCATATAATAATATTTATTTATAAATAAAGTAAATTATTTGCAGCGGTCTACTTTAATTTACACTTTATAAATTTAGTTTATCACTTCTATGTAGGTTTATTATATCTGGATATTTCATATAGATACAACCTGTCGATAACGTATGTATTAAGGATATATCTTAAGGTTAAATCGACGTCTGTGTACACAATAAACACAATGTTGGAAAAGTAACGAGAAGTAAATAATTCAAACTGACATTCTCATATACACACAAATGCTCATTATTCTTTATATCGTTCTATATATATATATATAGGGTGATTCATTAAGGGTGGCCACCGGCCTTATCTCGGAAACCGTATATCCTAGAATGTGGGGGAAAAAATTCTTATCACATAATCGGCCAAAAGATAATGCGTAAAAACATTTTTAAATGCTTAGCTTTCCGCTAGGTGGCGCATTTTATCATTTACATAATTAATTTGCGTTTTTTACAAAATATTACCGCATTAAGGCTATTGAAAATTTTCAAAATTAGAAACTACTGTACTTGATTTACAATTTTTGCTTAAGTCATTTTTTTCTATCACCTACAGTTAAGTGGTGGGGGAAGTATACTTTTGTTTACAGAAAATGGTCTGTAACTTCCGTATACCTTAACCGATTTTCACAAGCTTAGACTCAATGGAAAGAGTATTAGAAGTTGATTACAAAAATAAATAACACATTTAATCTATGCGCTGGCAACTAGAGGGCGTTATGTAACACTTAACCCTATTTATGTATTTTTCTCAGAAAAATCAAATGGAATGATATAACTCGAAGCAGCTTACAAAAAAGAAAATGAAATTACATATTGTTTCGTCAAAACCGCAATCTGATATCTCTTGTCATTCCAAAGATATTTAGATTTTTTAAATTTTCGTTGTTGTTTTTCGTTGTTTTCGAAGTGTTGGTTCACCCTGTAAGGTGCAAATGAAAATATATGGCTAAAGTTACTTTTAGAAAAAATGTCATGTAAAAACCAATGACAACATTATTTATTAGCATAATTAATGAAAAATAATAAAACTTATTACCCATAACAGAAATTTACAAAACGCTGAAATTTCTAAAAGCACCTATTATCTAGTTATTTTAGAAACTCAAAATGTTTCCCCTTATTTGCTATACCTAAATAAATTCAGTCCTTCTAGAGTGAAATTTTATCCTAGATTCCTTAAAATTTCTTCAATGGTTTTATATGGATAAGCTGTAACATTACGAGTATGTCAAACTATTTTCCTGGGCGATGTAAAAGTAATCAAGTCACCTTTGGAAATGACATTTCTGTTTTGTGATTGTTTATTTATAATTTGTTGTTGCTGTCAAAGTTAATTTGAACGTTTGAAAAATCACTTTATTATAATGCTTTATTTTTCAAATGAAGAAGCATATGATATGCTACCAGTGTATTTTGAAAGTCAAAATTCAGTCATTACTGAAAGAGAATATGGGTTACGATTTCCTGAAAGACAACGTCATTCAAGAAAAGTATCTGGATATTTCATATAGATACAACCTGTCGATAACGTATGTATTAAGGATATATCTTAAGGTTAAATCGACGTCTGTGTACACAATAAACACAATGTTGGAAAAGTAACGAGAAGTAAATAATTCAAACTGACATTCTCATATACACACAAATGCTCATTATTCTTTATATCGTTCTATATATATATATATATAGGGTGATTCATTAAGGGTGGCCACCGGCCTTATCTCGGAAACCGTATATCCTAGAATGTGGGGGAAAAAATTCTTATCACATAATCGGCCAAAAGATAATGCGTAAAAACATTTTTAAATGCTTAGCTTTCCGCTAGGTGGCGCATTTTATCATTTACATAATTAATTTGCGTTTTTTACAAAATATTACCGCATTAAGGCTATTGAAAATTTTCAAAATTAGAAACTACTGTACTTGATTTACAATTTTTGCTTAAGTCATTTTTTTCTATCACCTACAGTTAAGTGGTGGGGAAGTATACTTTTGTTTACAGAAAATGGTCTGTAACTTCCGTATACCTTAACCGATTTTCACAAGCTTAGACTCAATGGAAAGAGTATTAGAAGTTGATTACAAAAATAAATAACACATTTAATCTATGCGCTGGCAACTAGAGGGCGTTATGTAACACTTAACCCTATTTATGTATTTTTCTCAGAAAAATCAAATGGAATGATATAACTCGAAGCAGCTTACAAAAAAGAAAATGAAATTACATATTGTTTCGTCAAAACCGCAATCTGATATCTCTTGTCATTCCAAAGATATTTAGATTTTTTAAATTTTCGTTGTTGTTTTTCGTTGTTTTCGAAGTGTTGGTTCACCCTGTAAGGTGCAAATGAAAATATATGGCTAAAGTTACTTTTAGAAAAAATGTCATGTAAAAACCAATGACAACATTATTTATTAGCATAATTAATGAAAAATAATAAAACTTATTACCCATAACAGAAATTTACAAAACGCTGAAATTTCTAAAAGCACCTATTATCTAGTTATTTTAGAAACTCAAAATGTTTCCCCTTATTTGCTATACCTAAATAAATTCAGTCCTTCTAGAGTGAAATTTTATCCTAGATTCCTTAAAATTTCTTCAATGGTTTTATATGGATAAGCTGTAACATTACGAGTATGTCAAACTATTTTCCTGGGCGATGTAAAAGTAATCAAGTCACCTTTGGAAATGACATTTCTGTTTTGTGATTGTTTATTTATAATTTGTTGTTGCTGTCAAAGTTAATTTGAACGTTTGAAAAATCACTTTATTATAATGCTTTATTTTTCAAATGAAGAAGCATATGATATGCTACCAGTGTATTTTGAAAGTCAAAATTCAGTCATTACTGAAAGAGAATATGGGTTACGATTTCCTGAAAGACAACGTCATTCAAGAAAAGTTTTTAAGACTGGCAGAACGATTACGAAAAACTAGCAATGTTCAACCTGTTTCGGTAAAAAATAGGGTACGTAGAAGACAAAATGAAGAAAATGTTATTAACGTCTTGGTATACGTTAAGTATTAGGCAAATTGCAAGAGATCTAGAATTAAATTATTCTTTGGTGAATAGAATACTAAAAGAACATAAAATGCATCCTTACCATGTTGTTTTACATCAAGAGTTAAAAGACATAGATTTTGATCGATGACTATATTATTGCAACTGGTTAAAAGGAATGTTAAATGATAATCAACAATTTCTATTTGCAATATTATGGACGGATGAGGCTACATTTTCAAGCTCTGGTAAAATTAACTTGCACAACAGTCACTACTGGTCAGAAACAAATCCACACTGGCAGAGGGAAGTCAATTACCAAAATCGCTGGAGCATAAATGTGTGGTGTGGTATTTTAAATAGGAAGATAATAGGACCTTTTTTCTTTGAAAAAAAAAATAACGGGCCAAATGTACTTAGATTTTTTAAATAACGATTTGCCCATCCTCCTAGAAGACGTTCCAATTCGTAACAGATTAGATATGTGGTATCAACAAGATGGTTGCCCAGCATATTTGGCCGCAGGTGTCCGAAATTATTTAGATATTGTTTTTTCAAATAAATGGATTGGAAGGGGAAGTATTTTTCCATGGCCAGCAAGGTCACCAGATCTTACGGTTTTAGATTTCTTTTTATGGGGTAGAATTAAAGATATGGTTTTTAAAACACGTCCAACTACACGTGAGGATATAAAAGAAAGGATTCGGCAAGCAGTAAGAGGAATTTCTGGTGCTGATATTTAAGGCCAGTGTCAATTCCACTATAGAAAGACTGAATTTGTGCATAGCAAATGATGGGAAACATTTTGAGTACCTAAAATAACTAAGTAATAGGTGCAGTTATCAATTTTAGTTTTTTGTATTTTTTTTTTCATTAATTATGTTAATAAATATTGTGCCATTTGATTTAACTTGATATTTTTTTGAAATGTTACTGTAGCAGTGTGTTTTCACTTACAACTTACAGGGTGAACCAACACTTCGAAAACAACAAGAAAATTTAAAAAATCTAAATATCTTTGCAATGACAAGAGATATCAGTTTGCGGTTTTGACGAAACAATATGTAATTTCATTTTCTTTTTTTTAAGCTGCTTTGAGTTATATCATTCCATTTGATATTTCTGAGAAAAATACATAAATAGGGTTAAGTGTTACATAACGCCCTCTAGTTGCCAGCGCATAGATTAAATGTGTTATTGTTATTTATTTTTGTAATCAACTTCTAATACTCTTTCCATTGAGCCTAAGCGTGTGAAAATCGGTTAGGGTATACGGAAGTTACAGACCATTTTCTGTAAGCAAAAGTATACTTCCCCCACCACTTAACTGTAGGTGATAGAAAAAAATGACTTAAGCAAAAATTGTAAACCAAGTACAGTAGTTTCTAATTTTAATAATTTTCAATAGCCTTAATGCGGTAATATTTTGTAAAAAACGCAAATTAATTATGCAAATGATAAAATACCGAAACCTAGTACCTTTATAAAAGGACAATCCTTCAAGCCTCCGACAGCTAAACAACACAGTTGCAATCAATTTAGTTTCGTTAAAATCCATATAACGTCCAAATGGCCACTGAAAGAATGGGCACATTTGACCACTTTCTAACATACAAAGAGATAGATAATTATCCAAATGTAAACTACTGGAAGCCAGAAAAGGGTGTTTAAACGTTAGCAGTAACACATAGTCAACGAAACCTTCGAAAACATTCGTCACAAGTGATATACCGAGGTCCTGAATTTCACGAACTTATTCGCAGAAAGGCGAAATAAAGCAAAACAGAGTAAGTTATGCTTCAATTATTTAAACTTAAACCATATGGCTAATGATTTGAAGAAGGCAGGAAGTTGTCGTGAATGTAAAAGTGCTATAACTTAACACTATGTGAAAATAAGCCGTTAACTACAGCAAACAACTCTTCGTCTAATGATAGTACAGCATATATTCCCTCAAATGTTATTTTATTGATATGTATTGTTTTCTTTAAAGATGAAAACGGAGAAGGATAGCTTGTGCCTACATTATTTGATTACGGTAGCCAGGTGAAGAATAAAAAATACGTGTGCAAAACTTTTAAGACTTAAACAAGAACCTACGTGTTTTATTTATATTAGGCAAGAGAACGGAAATTAAAAATGCAGTATGTGTTAACATTGAGTCGCGGCGAGACAGAAGGATTTCAAGTACCACTACCATTCAAGGATAACCCAAGCCAATTAAGAAATTCTAGTCAATCTGCGCGGCGGAAAATTTTGTGCTTGGCTCAGATTTTTAAAAATACCAAACATTTGCAAACAATACAGGCAATTCATAAGAGAATACGAAACACTGACTCACATGCACGGAATGACTGGCGATAACGACATCAGTTATTATTTACCTCATCACTGCGTCATTAAGGTGATTAACGGATCATCGCCTACAACCACCGTAATATTGCCGAATGACATTTTGATGGTCGCTCCACTGTTGCGAATTACTGTTGAGGATGAGAATACGAACTTCGTCATCCTCGCCGATATGACGAAGATGTGCGGCCCGAGGATCGGAAATTCAAAAGAATTTGGTGGAGAGAATCCCAAGAGGACGAATTGGTATCATATGAGCTAACCACCTGACATACTTCATTTCCAATTGGAAATGAAGTGTGCTTATTAGACTTTTATGTAAACGATTTAATTTCTGGAGCTGATCTATTAACAGACGTGAAAGTACGCTACCAAATGAGTACTCTCCTCGCAATGGGAGGATTTGAACCTAATTGCTGGGCCAGCAATGCAAATCTATTTTCTATTACCCTAACATCGACCGATTCGAGTGTTTTCCCAAGTCAAAAATATATGATCCCCTTCGGTTAATAGGACCCGTGAGAACCGCTGTTAACATATGGATTTAAGACTTATGAAATATTCAGTGCTCCTGAAATGATCCACCACTAAATCATTATATTAAACTTGGCAACGTTGCAGATAAAACCATACTAAGAAAGGTGATTCCCTAAATCGGAGTCGAAGTGGAAATTCATCGATTTGCTGATGAAAGTGAGAGTGCGTGCGGAGCGTGCAAATATCTCATGTCAGTCAAATTTCAAACAGTTTGTTGTGTGCAAAATCTCGTGTAGCACCAGTAAATGCGTCAAGTATACCAAGACTCAAACTATATATAGCCGTGCTATTGTCTGAAACTTATCTTCGCATTGTCAGATCTCTGACCAATAAAATTTCCAGTCAATACTTACTTCTGGTTCAAAAAACAAGCTATACTGGATTAAATCGCAAAGATTCAAAACTTTTATAGCCAACCGCATTGGTGAAATTCAACGGCAAACCGACCTTTGTTATTAGCATCATGTGGCATCTTGTGATAACATTCTAAAAGACATTCGCGAATGCAACTTTATGGCCAGAAGACGAATAGTTAGAAGTGAAGTGCAACCTTAGGGAAGTGAATTCGGATTTAAATATCATTCCTGAATACTAATCTCAGAGTTTATCAGAGTTTTGGCATACGTAATGTGGTTTATAAACAATAGCAGACTACAGCCCTCTAAAGCTAAACGACAACTAACAATACTCGAATTGAAGACAATTGCACACAGAAATATAAGAAACATTAGCCACTGTAAGGTTTAAATACTGGCCGATAAATGAATGAAGCGAAACACGTGGCATTCTAAAACTGCACAAATGGCTGCACTACCATGTTATAACATTCAACAACTTCGACCATTTTTGAGAACTAGTGTCGACTACTGCGGGCCTTTTTTAATTAAAGATGAATCCCCAAAATCCAAGCGCACGAAGCGTTTCACCACGAATGGAGTCCATATTGAATTCATATCAAATTTAATGACAGAATGCTTACTTGTCACATTTCATAGCTAAATTGCTCGTCATGGTCATGGTCATGTATCTGAAATATATAGTGACAATGCAAAAAAAAATACTAGTATCCGAAAGAAATTACATTAATTTCGTAAATTACTGAACAATTCTAACAATCGTGAAGTGAAGTGAAGTAAAGTGTTGTAGAACAATAAAAATATTTTTTGAAACCTTACATTACGTCAGTGTTTTATTAAGTGATAACATGGAGTTTCAACAAGTAACTGCCTCATCAATCCAATAATCGTGAAGTGATTCAAGCAAACTTGAGAAACAGATAGATTAACTGGAACTTGAAAAATATAAAGAGACATCTCCTCTTCGTGACCATTATGTCCCTGATCAGAAGTCCCCAATGATTTTGGCGCCCTAACGTCTAGACATTTTCTGATTGGAGAAGCGTTCACATCGCACGTGGACCCCAACTATCGAGAAACTACGCTTTCCAGATAGCAACTGCTCCAAAATATGAAGCAACTTATATGGAGAATATGGTTTCGAGAGTACCTGTCCAAGCTTCAAAAGTACGGGAAATGGCAGCTTCAAGGATCAACCATTAACAAAGATCATTTGGTTATCTCAAGATGGATAATCTAACCCCATTGCAATAGTGTCTCGGTAGAGTCGTCGACGTACATTCAGGGAAAGATGGCATCGCCAGAAGAACTATTGTAAAAGCTAGTAAACAAGTGCGCTCGTTTGTAAAATTGTGCCCACTTCTTAGTGAAAGTAATCTACAAGTAAAAATTGATTAAATTCGATGGAGAGTGGCATGATTTCGCTACCCACGAAGGGTTACTATCTTGTTTGTTTATCAATAAATTATCATTATATTCAATGAGGTATTATTTACCAAAACAGGTCGCTAATTAGCGCTAACAATCTATTCTATTCCCTCGCCCATTAATTCTTTAAAATTAAGACACATTATCTATAATATACTCAAGTCATCGCCTTTATATTGTCTAAAACACTACTTACTTATGTTAGTTAATTTTTATTATTCAATATTATTTACTTCAAGCAATGTTCTTACGAGTTAATAAATAACCACCATTATTTAAACTATTTATTAAAAAATGGCTACGGACCGGTTTCGTACTATTCATGTCTTGTCAGCGCAGTTCAGTTAAAGGTAGGAAAACAAAATATAACTATAGAGTTTATAAGCCTCCAATGTTTCGTAATTAAAGTAAATTCTAATATCGGTTGACGGAGATAGAATAAAGTAATGTAAAACATTGTTATTATTAGTTGTCGCTGTTGACAGTTCTATCATTGTCGGTGAATTATCTACTGAATTAGAAAAGTAAGTGTAAATTTAGATAATAGATGTCATCTCAATAGTCTCTCTATCATTATTTGAGTCACATCTCTTAAGATAATGGCAGTAAAATACAAATACATATGGAACTATCCATAAAAAACTATATATATATTTTAACAATATACAAACTTTAAGTATTGCTTGAAAAGTATTAATTTTGTACGAACTTCTACTGACTTATACCTTTTCGTACAAAAATAGCATTTCTATTACACTCATTTTTAATAAATTCATTAAAGCTAATGTTTGTGTAAAATAAACCCATTTAAGCCAGTTATTCAGGTTTATTTGTAGCATATTCATAACAAAAAAAATGCAGTTTTGCTAATATTAAGATTTATATCAGATCAATGGGAACTTTGAAAAAGTTCTCTTCTTAGTGGTCCATAAATTTAATATAAAAAACTTGTAATCACTTTCTCCACATTGCTCATAAATGTTAAATTTAATTATATATATACAATAATCTTTATTTGGACAAAATAAATATACATAATAACATTTAACATGAATATAAATAAATGGTGTTAGTCCGTCTGGGCTATGGACCTGCGGTCTTTCTGCCCTGTCTTGAATTTAATGATGTAAGAAAAAAGTATCTTTGCAAATTTAATTAATTAACACATAAATACAATTGTAAATATAAACAAATAATATGCATTTTATTTTCGTATCGAATTACAATTTAATGGCGTGAAAATATATACATAATAACCGATAATATAGTATCACGAAATCAGATTGGTATGCCATAATAAAATGGCCTTAATTAAAATTTCTTGCATGTTTTACAAGGCTAGGAGAATACCTATTTAGCGGGGAATTAATTTTGATTGAAAATTTAACCACCAAAATGCTGAATAATGAATTTCATTATAAAAGACTTAAAATTATCTGAGATTATTAATGCGTATCTATTATATTTAATGTTCACATTATGTATTAAAGTGAGTTTAAAATGATATAATATTTAAGCTTGATAATTAGTCATACTGCTTGTAGATTTAATTTTAATAAAAATAATTAAATGTTTAATATTTACATAAGTTATAAAAGTAAATATTAGTTATATAAAATCAAAAATACAATTCTTTTCAATTACATAAATTATCCTAAAATTAAGTGGTTCATTTATGTATATAAGTACTACTACTAAACATCTTTATTCACAGAAGGAAATAAATTATAATACATGTAATGTATACAATAAAATAAAATAAATTATGTTGTTGTCTTCTTCCGTTTCATGGCTATCGACCGGTGGTCTTTCAGCCATATATAAGTATTTTAGAGGATCTTAAATAAAATTGATGTGCTTGTTTGTTTTACAATATATGTATGAAACCTTTCCACAATATAAGCTATTGTTTGTTGATATCCTTTAGAAGGCGTGGAGCTAATAGTCATTATTATGCAGCTTTTAAGGTCAGTAATATCAGTAACTTTTTACAACAATAAAATGAATATGCTACTTACTACTTACTTACTTACAGAAATTCGATTATTTGTTTAATTACGAAGAATTATTATTATAAAAACAATCACATTAAATATTTAAAATTTAAAATGTTTCAGTCAAAACCCTTATAGCCTGACTTAGCATCTAAATTTTTAAAAATAATTTTAATATAATATATCCAAGAATACCCAATTTAAATAAATCTTTTGTTTCACTCACATATAATCATCAGATAGCCTTAAATCTCCCTGGAAAATTATCGAACATATTATTCAATTCAAAAAACAGAATCGATTCCTTAAAAAATCTATTGTATGTCAAATCAGTTGTTCAGAATGCAATAGCGTGTATTTTCTTTTATTTATTTCCATACATTCCATTATGTTGAGTTTCCGGCTTTTTCTTTCTTTATGAAAAATTTTGAAGTTTTCCCCGAATTGGTGGTTGTCTTCGATGAAGTGGTTGGAGTTTGTGGAATTTTTTATTTTGTTCGAAGCTGGTTTTATGTTCTTTAAGCCTCTCTTGGAAAGACCTTCCGGTTTGTCCTACATATTTTTTGGAACTGCCTGTGCAACTTACTAAGAAGAGGCCACTTTGCAGAGTTTTATTAACTTTATCTTTGTTCTTTTTAATTATTTTGCCTAAGGTAATATTAAAGGTTAATTTTTAGGCGTTAAATAAATTGTAGCAAGAACTTATATGAAAAATTATTACATTAATTATTGTTATTCTATTTATTATATTGGAAAATTAAGAGGTTGCTGAGACAGTAGTATCGTTAAAGACGAGGTAATTAGTTACATATTTAAGAATAACTACTTCCCTCCTTGTTAGAAGGATGATTAATATGTTTAAAATAAGGATAGGAAGATTTTAGCTTAAGATAATAAACTTATAACATATTTAAAGCAAGTGGCTTAAATTCGAAATATGAGTTTTACACAAGAAGAAGATTGGAGTTAAAAACCTACGAACAACATCTTAAACTATGCAAAAATATTTCGAGCTTACAATCAGACGAATCACAGATTAACGGTAATAATAATAATTATAACTCTCCTATGAATAGTATGTTTCGGTTATATAACGACATTTAAAATTCTGTTGATATTTTTAATTGTACCTTACGACAGTTTTCATCTCGCATATTAGAATTATTAGAAAACTTGTTTTAATATTACGATGCGGAATTTGTTTTAAGTTTAATTTAATATTATATTTTTGTTTATTTGTAAATTGATTTCTTTTGTTTATTTTTAATTTACAATATTATTTAATTTATACTATACAATTTTTCCTTGTAATTGGAGTAATCTGTTGGGAAATAAAACGTGATAAAAGTAAAAATAAATCTAAAATAAGTCAAAATTAAAAATCTGTGTAATATCCAAAAATTAAACAGCTACTAGCACAAATCAGTGACAACAACTGCCTAACATATTAGTGTACAACAAAACTCATATACAAACAAAACAAAACTACTCATAAAAAGGTTTTAACCCAAGAAGCATCACCCTAGAACAGCTTGTGAAGGGCATAGAAATGGTATCAATATTAAAACCGGAAGTCGGCATTCAGAAAAAAAACAAAACTAATACTTGAGAAAATAAAAAAGCAATCCAAGAAGAAAAAGAAGAACGAGAAACTCTCAAGTCACTAAAATCGAAATACTGTAATGTGTTAATGAAACAAAGGTAATTCCAGAGTAATTCTAACAAAATCAGATTATTTAGGCAATTTAAATAACCTTTCATAGTCAATACTTTAAACTTAAATATAATCAAGTAAACACTTACAACAAGAAACTTAATAAATATCTGAAACTTTCCAACCTAGTCTCAAAACAATTAAATCATCAGCTTAGAATAAAAATCCCAAATTACCCAAACACTATTGCTGCCCAAAAGTGCACAAACCGGCCAATAAGTTTTAACACATAGTATGAAATATTAATTATTTCTCATATAAAATAGCTAAGTGGTTATTGAAATAATTTAGTTAACTAACAATAAAAAACGAAATGAAACACACTAATAACTTTATTTATATAACACGAAATTTCGTGTTATGCAAAGTTATTAGTGTGTTTCATTTCTATTCAACATGTATAACGAAGTAGAAGCCTTCAACATCAACAACAATAAAAATCGGCCTTGCAATCCTGAACTCCCTCCAACTAAAATATCTCCCAAAAATTATTAAACTGAAATATAACCAAACATCACTGAACAATTACTAATCAAAAACAATATACCTTCCAAAATTTGTAGATTAACAGAACTAATTATGGATTTCATTTCTTTCACTTTTAACAATAATTTCTACAAAAAAACTTTTGGTACAGCGATTTTCTTGCTAATAAATTCCTAAACCATTTAGAATCCCACGCCAAACATACTACCCCAAATTTCCATAAAACTTGGTATAGGTATATTGGGATAATAGATAATTTAAAAGTTTCTTAAATACAATCAATAATTTATTTGACAGCATCAATTTCAGATATTAAGTACATTCAATGACAAACAACGCAATATGTAGAATTTCTGACAATAGATTGCATTTTGAGATTTGAATTGTTAGTAAAAACGAACTATACTTTATAATTGAAATAGCATGTTCACTGAGATACAACCAGAAAACCATATTTAATTTATTAATAAACAGAAACACATGTTTTGAAGACAGCTACATTAGAACATTCAGAATCTAACATAAAGAATGAAATATATACCATATTGCTGTACATTCGCATATTCGAACAACAACTAAATCAACTTTACTTCTTGTATGGAAAATGAAATAGAACAGTCTAATATATATTCCATTGAATGTGCAAATTTCAACTAATTATACATAGGACAAACTAAAAGAAATTTATAAATTAAGTTTAAGGAACACATGTAACACCTAATATCAATGAACTCAGTGGTCGTAAAATACCACCTCACTACGGGACACAAGTTTTCCATGGGTAAATTAATATTATTAGAAAAATCAAGCAACCACAATTTAAATATGTTAGAAGCAATTCACATAAAAAAACTGAGTCGCCCCACTTAGTAAGACACGGTTAAATTCACTGTCAGGTGTTGTAACTAAAACACAAACTTTTAAAGAGTATGCTTTTATTTTTTGCAACAATTGTTTCTTCACCTGAAGAAGCCATAGTGTGGCGAAACAATTGTTGCAAAAAATTAAAGCACACTCTTTGAAAGTTTGTGTTTTATATACAACACCAAACAGTGAATTTAAAATGAACTTCCAACAATTAAAAGCCAATACAATCAAATTAATATACTGTAAGATTTAATCTCTAGCCATGTACCCGATAAATATATTACCTGTTACAAAAATTGGCGTAGTGTTTTGACAATTATTGGAAAAAGCAAGCACACTTACCAAATTTTAATAATAAACATTTTGAATAATAATTAATAAATTACGCATCTTTGTTATTTAGTAAAATGTTCTGCATGAGCTTTACTTATTCGCTAAAATATGCTTTTTTGTCTTTGGCAGTATTTTAAGTAACACAGAAAAACATTGTTGATATTTAATCAGGCAATCTAACAGGACAGTTAATAATGCTCTATTTTCATATCCACTAACCCATTAAACATTTTAGTAATTACCATGTTATAAGCCAGTATTCTTAATTGTGTCAATAGTTTCTATTCCAGAAATATTTAAATATGTATTTAATAATGTAGTACTTAAAATTCAATTAAAAGGGAAATAAGTTTGACTAAGAATATTTATATATAACTTAAAATAGCCGTAATTATTTTGGTCCCTTTTTAATGTGACTGATTTAAAACTAAAATTCGTCGCTTTTCCTATACAAACATATTCATTATTTTATACTTTAAAACAGTCTTGATTTGAGATTGTATGTATTAGTGAAAAAATATTTATTTATTTATTTATTTATCTTACGGAAATCTCAATTTTACATAAAAATTTACAAATTAACAAAATATATTCAAAGAATCAAAGCAATTAAATACAAAAGAAACATTTCAGAAGAAGTGAATAAAAAACGAATTTCTTCTTACACTAATACTGATAACAACACATAGATAAATTAACATAAAAAAGATAAGTCAATATAAGATAAGTGGCGCTTGAATAGATTATATGAGTTACAAAATATAAAAAAATGGTAGGAATTCATTAGCATATTACAGAACCGCATGATACGTGATGGTGGATTATGTGCACCATAATTAGTTAAGTGAGACTTTAAACGAAATAATGGTCTTTTGCGCATATTCAGCGCTACAGAAAAGTTAAAATCTAATGTGGCTAACAGAGTACTACAATTGATAATAACATTTATAATTTTAAATCCATAACACACATCAAAAATAACTCTTCTATAACGTAAAGTTTTTAAATTAAGACACTCCAACATCCGCGAGCGGCTATAATTTAACCTTGCTATACCCATCCTATATGATACAAGCCTCAAAAATTTACACTGCACTTTTTCTACTAAATCACTACTACTATTATAATACGGAGACCATATGACTGTACAGTATTCCAATTGTAGTCTAACCAAAGATAAATATAAGGTCACATAAGTATTCAAACCAAATTGTTTATAGAATATGTCAATGAAGCCCAAGGTATAAAGAGCTTTGCTGGTAATATAATTTATGGTATATGCGGAATAAATGACAGGCGACAATCCAATAATACACCTAAGTCACGGACTGTATTAAGAGAGAATAATTTATAATCACCAATTGAATATTCGTAAGTATTTAATCTGCCTCGGCCAAATGAAATAGACAAACATTTATCTAAATTAAGGTTAAGATGATTCAGTGAACACCACTCAGATAGATTATTTAAGTCAGATTGTGATCACTAGGGTTTTTGATGACTGAGAATATTTTAACGTCGTCAGCAAACATTGAAAACTTGCTGTATTTAAGAAAACTTCCTAAATCATTGATAAAAAGCAGAAAAAGGATCGGCCCACAATGCGATCCCTGTGGGTACCACTTTAATTTCTCTAGGAACAAAATTTCCGATCTTGACAAATTGTTTCCGTTCACGCAAAAAGCTATAAAGTATTCATAAATGTGATCCTTAACAGTAACCCAACATAGTTAACTAAATTTTAAGAATATTAAAACAATTCGTCATTTCAATCATTTTCAACTATTGAAATTTTATAAAATTTGCCATTTTTTATTGATACTTTGTATTAGAGTTTCTTCTAGTAGAAATAACTCAAACCAGACTAATATAATGTTACGAAAGGTTAGGAAGACCTATTTTATTATTTAAAATTATAATACCATCTTGTATACTTAAATTAATTTTCTTAATGAATCAATTATTTTTGTTAATCTATTGACGTTTAGGTTTAAATATATAATATCTTTAGAGAAAGAATAAATTATTTTATTTTATTGTTACGCCTTATTATATAAATATAACAAAACAATTTGAAATTTACTAAATGTTATTACGTACAGAAAATAACCAATGCTACATTACATTTTTAACATTCATAAGTTAATATCTATGGATTGCATATTTTATCTACATATTGGATTAATATTGTAATCATGTTTCAACTATAGTAAATTCCAACTGCTTGGAGTTATTAGTGGAGGTACAATATAAGTTCGAGCATATCCCTGGAATTAAATGCATACGTCTTGAGAATATATTTGTACTCGTAATATTTAAATTCCAGAGCATATACCAATTTGTATACATTAGACGGCTTTGGTTTTAATATACTTTTTAAGAGATGTTTATATATTTTCCTATTGTAATTGCATTATATTTTGTAGAGTGGGAGGGACTTGCAGTGTTCTACTTAAATTGTATCTGTAATTTGTTTAGGTTATTAGTTTGCGATATTATTATCAAAATTCTATATATCAGTGAGGTTGTGTTCTAGTTGTGCTCTGATTCATTTGCAATTTAAAGTGGTTTATTTCAATAATTAATTAATAAAAGTGATATCACAGTGTGCCACCTAGTGTCTACTACATAATACCGGTGTAAGATAAGTACACACATACTTATTAAGTCTGATTTTGTAATTTTACCGCTGCGGTTCCTTATTCATAAATACAATTAAGATCAAATTCGTATACGCACGTGCAGCGCTATTTCTTCTGCACTCTACACTTTTTGCGCTCTATATTTTTATTCCTTTCAATTTTGTATTATTTGCTATCATTCCTCTGTCATTATTTTGTTTACCTTCCGTGGCCCACCTGTAATTGTCTAAGTCAATCACCCTGATAGGCCCCTGGGTGTTGTGTCCTCGTTATCATCCTTATATAATTAATAGCTAATTATGGTTCAACAAGTATGTGCTTCGTGTGGCAATAATATAAGTCCACGATCCGCAATGATTAAATGTGGCGATTGTCGGAAATGGTTTCATGTATCCTGTACTGATCTGGATGCGTTTAGATTTAAATATTTTATGGATGAATTTATGAAGGACGGACAAAAATGGTCTTGTGCCACTTGCATGCCTGCTGATAATGAATCTAATTTTCCAATGGGCGATAAGTCATGGGAAACCTCAATAGGGACTCTTTTAAAACAGCACTTATCTGAATTTAAAAGAGATTTTCTTGAGATTTTCAACAAAGAAATTATGAAACTTAATAATCACATCCAAAAAGTTGATGATGATAATCGTTTATTAAAAGAGGAACTGGAACAAATGAAAGCAGCTCATTTAACTGATTCCACAAAAATAACATCTAATATTTTAAATGAAATTAAGGACCAACGTAATCGCTCTTATAATATTATGATATTTAACGCGCCTGAATCTGATAAAGATTCAGTTGCTGAAAAAATTTCTGATGACAATATCTTAGTTAAGACCCTTCTTGCACCGATAAATATAACGGACTTACCTAAAAAGATCTTAAGATTAGGAAATAAAAGCAAGAAAAACCGTCCGATTAAAGTAATTTTTCATGATACTAAAACGGTGGTCAACATACTTAAAAATAGCAAAACGTTGAAAAGTGGTAATATGGTAATTAAAGCGGATTTAACTATGCACCAACAAAAAAACTTAAAGCACTTACGTGAAGAGTTATCTCGTCGTAACAATTCAGGCGAGAATTTAACAATTAAATATATAAATGGAAATCCTGAAATTATCGCAATAAAAAACTAAATCTCAGCCCAAGTGATCATTCTTTATCATTTTATTACCAAAATGTCCGTGGACTCAACACAAAATTGTCAACCTTTTATAATAATACATTAAATAATAATTTTGATATCATATTGCTTACTGAAACTTGGCTAAAAGATGGAATTTTTAACACCGAGTTATTTTGTGAAAAATACTCCGTTTTTAGAAGTGATAGAGTCCAAGGCAGAGGTGGTGGGGTGTTAATCTCTATTGATAATAAATTTTATTGTCGTAATGTACCATTAAACTTGCCAATCTGTAATATTGATGCTGTGGCTGTTGAAGTAACTATTTTTAAGACACTGTGCACGTTATTGTGCGTATATATTCCACCGAATACATCAGCTGATGCTTACAATATTTTTTTCGATTATATTAATGATACTTTTAATGCAAATAATCTTTTTATATGCGGTGATTTTAATATACCAAATTATATTGATTGGCAAAATGGGTCCAATGCATGTAACAAACTGATGTCATTTTTAAACTTTTCTGCATTAAATAACCTATCACAGTGCAATATGGTATGTAACAATAATAACCGTGTATTGGATTTTGTACTCATCCCCAACCAGTACGATTTTTTATTAAATAAATCAGTTGAATCATTGGTTCCTGAAGATACTCACCACCCTGCTTTATATTTTGAGGTTTCATTTAAATCTGAGCGTGTTTTTACGCCTAATAAAAATATCAATGCGTGTTTTAATTTTAAGGCTGGTCGTTATCCCGATTTATATGCTGACATTATAAATACGGATTGGTCAACTGTAACAGGAACAAACAATGTTGAGATTGCTTGCAATGAATTGTATAAAATATGTTATAATTTGTTTGAACTGCATATTCCTAAAAAAAAACATAAATCTGTAAATACACAATTTCCTACTCGGTATGCCATTGGATAATTCCTTGGAAAACTCGTTTCAACATATGAATCATTTTTGTGAAGAAATAGAAGAAGAATTTGTGTGCTCTTATCTCAAGAAACTGAAACCGAAGATGACCATGGGTGCTGATCAAATACCAAGTTTTTTCATTAAGGACTGCGCCTCACAACTCACGACTCCTCTGACGCATATTTATAATTTAATTTTGTCAGGAGGTGGTTTCCCGAATTGTTGGAAAGTTACACGTATTAACCCAATATTTAAAACTGGCGATCGGTCCGATATAAAAAACTATAGACCGATTGCAATCATATCTAATTTTTCCAAGGTTCTAGAAACCATTCTTTCAGATTATATTCATTCTTATGTTGATCATCACATTTCACCTCATCAACATGGTTTTGTAAGAAAGCGCAGTACACAGTCCAATCTTATCTGTTTCACTCAGTTTGTTTCAAGTAAACTTGATAATGGCGGTCAGGTAGATGTTATTTATTCAGACATTAGTAAGGCGTTTGACACCATTCCCCATGATAAACTCTTGCTCTATCTTGACCAATACGACATACCTTCGAATATAATAAATGTAATACGGTCCTTTCTGGAAAATAGACAACTTTATGTTAGTTATATGGGATGCAACTCATCTGTTTTCATAGCTAATAGTGGTGTTCCCCAAGGATCTAACCTTGGCCCATTATTATTCCTAATTTTCTTTAATGAAATTGTCAAGGTATTAGATTGTAAATTTCTAATGTACGCTGATGATGTTAAGCTGTTTAGCGTTATTGAAAATGTCCAAAGTTGTTTAAATTTACAATATAATTTCGAAAGGATGTCGGATTGGTGTGAGGCTAATGGTCTTCAATTAAACATTTCCAAATGCTGTAATGTAACATTTACTAGGTCTCGAGATATCGTGAACTTTGATTATAAGTTAAAAGATAACAAACTTCGCAAATTAGATTGTATTAGTGACCTAGGTGTAGTATTTGACCGTAAATTAACTTTTAATGTTCATATTGAAAAAATAACCAGTGAGTCGTTTAAGATGCTTGGGTTTATTGTAAGAAATAGCAGGGATTTTAAAAGTATACACACCGCATTAAGGCTTTATGATTCTCTGGTTATTAGCAAATTGTGTTATTGTGCTTGTGTTTGGTCACCCGGATATAAACAATATAATATGTTACTTGAACGTGTCCAAAAGCGTTTCGTTAGGTATTTGTATTATTGTAAATATCAGGTTTATCCGAATGACTCTGTTTCTTATGACTCATTGCTAAATGAATTTAATCTACTTTCAATTTATAACAAACATAGATTTATATTAATATATGAACTCTACAAACTGATTCATTATTATACAGACAACAGCAACTTATTGAATCTTGTAAATTTCTATATACCACGGTCATCTAGTCGTAACTCTTTAACATTCTATTACGGTACACCTCGCACTACACATCATTCATTTTCACCTTTACTTACAATGATCAGAAGATACCATGAAGTGCAATACGGACTTGATATATTTAATGATAATAGAACTGTCTTTGTTAATAACTTAAATTCATGTTTGTTATAAATATTAGTTATACTTACTCATCGGCCATATCTAACTATTGTAACTTTATTTGTACTTGTTTTAACTTTTTTCTTTTTTGTTTCATTAAGTGATATAGTAAGCCAGCATATTAAGATATTATGCGATCAGATATGTATTTGTATTTATATTTATTTTTTGGTTTATATAGAAGCATCCTCTTTTTTGTTTTCATTCTGTAATTTTCCTTTGTAATTAGTCTTTGGCCTGTTAAGGAAATAAACATTATTATTATTATTATTATTATTATTATTACAATAGATAGTTTTTACTTTATCTGTAAATTCAATGATTTTATGAAGGTATGTAGCACTATTATCCGAGCATTATGAATAATAATGCTATTTTATGTGGCACATGTTAATGTTTAAGTTCGTAAAAAAAAATAGGTCAAAAATGTAGGTTTGGGGAAAGTAGTTAGTGTAGTTTTGTGTTTTTGGTTATATTAATACGGTTGTTTGTAGATACTTACAAATATGAGTGTGAATTTGTTGCATTGTGCATGTAGATTATATTTATTATTTATTAAAAACTTAAAAAAAATTAACTGGCAAATAACAACAGCTTAAAGCGTCGAAAAGCGAATATGATTATAATATTGAAAACTATTTTTTATTTTAAATTAACATTGACATACTTGTCCTAGACATCATTATTATTTTTTATTGATCTTGAAAGAAAACTTCACACTAGCTTTTATTCTTGCTACAAAAAACTTTCATTAAACTTTAAACTTCAAATAATGTGTTCTTAATTGTAAAGTTTTTGCCATAATTAATTTCATTGCAAAAATCGAGAATATAAAAAGCCAAATAAATGTTAAAGGTCTTAAAAAATACTTTTATTAAATGTTAATTTAATTTTTATTAATAGACTAAAATAAAGAAATAATAGAGCTATAGACACTTTCTAGAACTACCTCTATAAAATATATTTACACTCCGAACACGCTGTTTGATAAAACCATCCATATTTGAAAGTACAGGTAAATTCAATAATGCGGATTATTGCAACGACAAAAAGTTGTGTACACGTTTGAAAGCAAAATATTTGTTCAGGCAAATTAAAAAAAACACGGTTAGTCAGTGTACCACAAAAAAAATGCGAGTAACGCGCAATCGTTTCAATCAGATTTTTTATATTTTATTCTCGTGTACCTGCGTTCAGAGTCTGAAACTTCAGACCCAGTGATTCAGTATTATTAGTGTCTCTGTCAGTAAATGGTTGATTGAAAGTAGATATTCTAAAATAGTAGCGATACTTTGTAATGTAAATTACCACAGTTTTTATCGTGAGTGAACACTTAGAATCGTAGTGTGCTGTGCGTGAAAAACGTGGTTTTAAAATAAGTGAACAACTGTAAAAATGGAATATTTTATTCCTGATATGAACGTTAATTATAAACTTTCATTACAATAAACGGATTTGATAAAGTAAAGATAAATTAAATTTAATGATTTATTCATGTTCATCTTAAAATGAGCATGAAAGGTCTTCTGTGAAATTAAAAGTGTTTTTAATTTCTAATCAAGATATTTCAAAAATATTTCACCACGGGTTAAGGGGGAATTACTCTTTAGAAAATTCGACAATTCAATTTTTTTTTGCATTTTATTATAGTCTGGGGTTCTGAAAGTGTGTTTCGAAAATATTAATTTGAAATTCGCAGAACTCCCATAGTTACACAAGCTTAGGCTGCGGCGCGGTACTTATACCGTCGACTGTTATACCTCGACTGATTTTCTGTTTTATGGTCCCCCCTTGTCTCTATGGTCCCCCCTTGTATCTAAGGCCCCGGTACAGCTGATTAAGGGTAAGTTACTTAAATCAGTTGTTATCCACCGTAAGTTTAACCGTATCAGTGCATTGCAAACTTTGAACACGTTTTTCTCGGAACGACATTATGCAAGACGGGCGCACGTTTTTCTCAAAAACTATTAAACCGATTCACTTGCGATTTGGCACACATATTGAAAGAACCTTCACTTATGGTTGGATCTAGGATTATTTTGATGGCTTGTATATTTCACTTTCAATCTGATGTTTTAGTTGAAAATTTTTCGGAAACATTGAACTTTGATCTTTAAACAGCTGCCGTTTCTATAAAAATAAGTGTACTTGTTTAGTTCTAGTTCGGACGATAACTACACTCATATAGATTGAAAAAATAAATTGTTTTTTATTTTAGACGATTAGCATCGTCACAACCCGTGCGCCCGATTGGACGAGCGTCTCACGCCGCGTCATACATAACAGCGCATAACTTGTATACATTTCGATTAAGTAATTCAATAAAATTTATATTGTTAGATTAAACATGTCTTAATATGAGTGAAAAATCCCAAAACTGTAGGTTTGATAGGTTTTCACAGAAATAATTCCTAAAAATTACTCTCAAAACGAGCTTCAGGAGAGTAATACCCCCTTAAGTGAGCAATTAATTAAATATATAGAGAATGAAAGAGTTTTTAATTAAAATATTAGTATATTAATTTGCAATAATAAATTAGTAAGTTCTTTTTCTTTGTTTTTTTGGCATAGGCGCCGACCATTAAATTAGTAAGCTATTGGTATATTATTATTTAATTTTACCGTACGAGTATTTGTCTCTTTCTATTTTAAATAAAAATAAAAAAATAAGAATAAAATGGTGTCAATAAACATTTCATTTTAAACATAATATACAATTAATGTGCTCGACTGTTTATCTTTTTAGTTCAGTTCATAAATTGATATGTTTTTAAATATCAGTACAGAATTAAAACCACAATTAAACTTTTAGATATTAGAAAACTTTACTATTTCTAATAAAAATCTTCAACTTATCGTGTTCATCTGGATATGTGGTTTATGTGTGTTTCTATTTAGACTGTAAGATAAATGTGTTTGCAGGTTTCGAAATACTACAATTTCCATCCATTTTGGCATTATGGACGGCTGTATGTGTTAGCTCTTGAAGGATCCGGATTTATCCTAGTTATCCATGTCGTCTATATGATTAAAGGTAAAATATGAAACAAATTACAGCTATATATTAACCTATGAAAAATAAACAAAATAACCAAAGAGTATATTGAATCAAACATAAACAAAAAATTTAATTTAATTTGCAAAATAAATTTACGCTCCCATTGAGATACTTTAATACGATTACACACCATGAATAAACAAAAAACACAAAAACTAACAACAGTTAGAAAGAGAGGAATTGCAATGGCATTTTTAATCGTTTAACGTACATTTATTATTTTCATCTGAAGATTCACCTTTCTAGATGAGCAAAAATTTTATTACTTAAATAATTCAGTTGAAAGAAATTTATAGAAAATATCATTTTATTTGTTAATTAGTTTATAATTCGAAATTTTATTTAATTTAAATGACATGCTTAATTGCTAGAAGTAAATCAGTAATAATTTTTACATAAACATATTTTTTAGTATATTTTAGCAAAGATATTTTTGCATATAAAACAAATAGTTGTGGTCTTGTTATTATTGCAACGTTTTATTTTATATTGTATGTTTTTTTAAATAGACCCCATTTGTTATTTTATAAATATTCGAATCTTAATATTCGTTTTTACGTCCCTTGTACATTTACTATTGCAATAACCGGCCTAAATTTTGCTTCGGTAAGTATCCATTTCTTCCTTAAAACTCGAGATGCTTTTAGCCTTATATTGGTTCTTACATTATAACGATCAATCAGTAATCAAAATGTTACTTAGCTCTTCTTTCATAATATTTTTGTGCATTTGCTCTCTTTATTCTTTTTCTTTTCACATAATTTAATCTTCTTCATTTCACATGAATCTACATCCTCAGAACTGAAAGGCAATTAAATAGGTCTCCTGAAATTTATATTTAAAATGTTTTCGCATTCACTGTCGCTTGACTCATATCTATAGTCCTTATCATAAATTTCACTATCACTGCTCTCGAGAACAACATTTATTTTTATGGTTACTGTTTTATCTATGATATTTGTATTTGCACTAGCATCTGTATTTAGTTATTCTTTCTCTTACAATAAATTTTAATTTACAATTAATAATGTACTTATAATATATAATTTTGATGTAAGAGATCCGGGGGAGTTCACTCTGAAGAATATTCTTCCACTCTAGCCCCATACTGCACACTCAGACCTTCTGTTTGCTTGTCTAATAATTCGCATTCACAAGTGCATTATTTTTTTTTGAGGTACATTAACAGTATTAAACTGTTAAAATCAATTTTTAAACTGGTCTTAAAGTAATTGAAGGTTGATATCAAATGATGACAAGTAAATGTCCGTCGACTATCATTTTTACATAACTGCGAAATGCACGAGTGACTTTTTCTGCAGATGTGATATCCACAAAACCATTTAAACTAGTTTACAGACCCTATCATTTCAACTAATTGTTTGTCTTTTCTCTGCAGCTCAAAGTTTGAATAATTCATATTTTTTCTTTATGTCTGTGATGATGCACAAATCCACCATCAAGCAACTGTCCGTTAGTTTAACAAAATTTGTATAAAGGCATATCTATCGGCTTTGCGCATGTTTTAAATGTGTTATAGATATCCTCACCTGTAGTTCCTCCTTTCATGGGTAATATTTTCAATAGGTCTTCTGTTGAACCAGTCACTTTTTAATTGAGTTTTGATGTCTTTTGAAATGGCAAATATTCTTCTTGTAACGGTGTTAGCTAACAACTGTAAGTTTTTTCTGACTTGGACTAGTCCATTAGAGTATTTAGATGTCTGTAAATTTATATTGTACTTTGAGTTTAAATTTTATTGATTTTATGTGTGAAAATAGTTTGTTGTAGTTGTTTATTTTGTCCGTTGTCGTGTGTTGGATACATTTTTGGTTTTAAATTTGTCTACGAAGGACTAATTTTCGTTTTGTTTTATAGTTGTGTTTAGTATATTTAGCTTGATTAGGATTCGTATTTTTATTAAAGTGTGTTGTATTTTATCTAGCATTAACAATTTGTTATATGATATTAGTTTTTTATGTCTAATTATTTTGTTATTTCATATAGTTTATGCACTGTTTTTTTTTTTGATGAGCTTATACAGTATTTTTATTTTTTTTAAATTTAGTTGTCCCTGTAGTATTTGTATATTTTTTGCTTTGGTGTTTCTCCATATAGTTGATAAGTATGTAATTAATATTTGATGTATACAATGCATGGTGTACACATCTTCCTTTATGTTTTGGGATGTATTTACTTTAAGACCTATCTTTGACTTGTTTTATTGTTTTCTCATTTATTTTGATGTTTTATTTGTTGCGACTTTGTATTGAATATTATGTTTGTAGTTTTTTCTTTATGTATTGTTAATACATTTTTCAAGTTTCAATAGGTCTAATTCGATCATTAAAGTAAATGTATGATGTTCCTAGTTTATGTTGTTCCATTATGGCGTTTATTAATATAATGTATAGAATTGCCTTCTTGAGAAATGTCATATTCTGCGCATCTCGATTGACTTATTACTCCATTGACTTTAGTTGTTTATAGTATGTTGTACAAGTATGTTCCTAAAACTTTCAATTTTTTGTCTTTTATTCCAATGGCATTTAATTTTTCAATTAATATTGTTTTCGATATTGTATCTTCATATCTATGAAGATGGCTACGACTATTTTTTTTTCTTAACTAGGTTGTTCTTTATGGCGTCGATGAATTCATATGCAAGACGGAATTTTGTTGAAATTGATTATTTTATTGTTGTTTAGATGGTCACATGTTCCGTAATTTTATTTAGAGAGGACAGTAAGGATATCGGTCTAGAGTTTTCAGGTTTAGTTCTATATCCTTTTTTATGTAGTGGTATTATTATTGTGTTTTTCATATGGTCTTGATATGTTCCATTAGTGAGTACTGTATTTGTTATTTTTTAATATTGGTGTTAGGTGGTCTTTACTTTCTTTTAGGATATCAATTATTATGTAATAAAATACACGGGTTTTTATTGGCCTTTTAAATTAGTTACTTTAGTATTATTTCTTTATTAGTAATTTCATTATTGGTGTAGTTGATCATGCTGTAATGGTTATAGCTTGTGTGTTGTAGCGCTTTTCTGTCATACCACCAGTACTTTACCAATAATTTCAAAATAATCATTTATAGCATCAGCAATTTCACCCGGGTTTATTGTAATGGTGTTATTTTTTGTTATGATTTTTTCGATGCAATTCTTGCTTTTATGTTTTGTTCTTATCTGTTGGTTAATACAATTCCCTAATCTCTGTGGACTATTAGAATGTTTTATGAAGTTATTTTTAAAATATTGTGTTTTTGTATATTTTATTAACTTCAGTGTTGTTCTTTTTGGTTGATGTATCTACCCTTGTTCTGCTATGTTTATTTATTTCAAGATACCATATCCTTTTCTATACAGGATTTTGATTGTTGTCATTTTCAGGGATGGACTTCGTACTCGAAAAAATATGAAAATCCTATATTTTTAGTGGTGATTAAAAATATCAATGGACTACCTTGTTTGTTTGTGGGTAAATTTTTAGGGTAACTTTACACATTTAATTTTTAGCCTGCATATAAAACTTGAGTATCCGTTGAACTGAAAGCTAATGAGGGGTTATATTTGATGTTGCCATTCACATATACTCTCGTTTAACAGATGAACCTTACAATTTAAGAAGGTTGGTTTTATTATTTGTTAATTTTAGCAGCTGCACTTCTTATATAAATTTGTCCCATTCCCACAATTTTGAATCGTGTTTTTGTTTAATTTTATTATGTACTTTTAAGAACATTTATTGGTTTAGTTTTTGCTTATCGGTATATATATATACAGTGTGTCCCGTTAATGCGGGGAAATGGCTGGACCATAGATTCCTGAGGTCAAAATATGACGATTTAACGCAACTTATCTATATCCAAAAAATTACGGTTAAGCCGGAATTTGGCTTCAAAGTTTCAATTTTTTTTATTTCTTTTGTTTATACCAATTGAAAGCTTTATTTGATTTGAATGAAATTTATTTTTAATAACTACCATAATATAATACATCATTTCACTTATTATGACTATTATTCGTCAACAAGAAGTATAAGAAACAGTAGTACCACCACTTAAAAACTAAAATATTTTTTTATTGGTGGATCCAATAAAAACTAAGAAAATACTACTTGAAAGACCATTTAATTTAAAAACTTTTTCATCTCTTAATAATATTTGATATCTTTTACGGTTTTCCCACAAAAAAATAAAATATATATTTTTATCTAGTAAAAACAAAATCTAGTTTTTCATCGAATTGAAAATAAATGTTTTTCGTGGCCGTCTTTGTTTAAAAAATGTAAATTATGTATAATAATTATTATTTAGTGTCTTTTGACAATTAATTTTTGACTTTATTATAGTTAATAAATATTCATATTTGGAAGAAACAGATATCTCGTTTGTATTAGGATTTTCCAAAGAAAATTGTTTGAAAAGTGTTAGATGTTGTTTTGATTTATTTTATTAATTGATATTATTTAATTTTTATTCAATTGAGTAAGTTTATTTACTTATTAATGAGTGCATAATGTGTATACTATATTCATATTTTATTTTTTGTGCAAAAACCGTACAAGATATCAAAAACAAGTAAGAGTCAAAAAAGTTTTTAAATCTAATGCCCTTTCAGGTAGATTTTTTTGGATTTTATTGGATGCACCAATAAAAAAATATTTTAATTTTTAAGTGGTGTACTACTGTTTTTTATACTTCCTGCCAATCATTAATGACCAAAATAACTAAAATGATGTATGATATTATGGTACTTTTAACTAATAAATTTCATTAAAATCAAATAAAGCGTTCAATTGTTATAAATAAAAAAAAATAAAAAAATTTGAAACTTTGAAGCCAAATTCCGGCTTAACCTTAAATTTTTGGATATAGATAAGTTAAGCATTAAATCGTCATATTTTGACCCCAGGAATCTATGGTCCAGCCATTTCCCCGCATTAACGGGACACCCTGTATATATATAGATAAGTTGCGTTAAATCGTCATATTTTGACCCCAGGAATCTATGGTCAAAATATGACGATTTAACGCAACTTATCTATATCCAAAAATTTACGGTTAAGCCGGAATTTGGCTTCAAAGTTTCAAATTTTTTTATTTCTTTTGTTTATAACAATTACACTTTATTTGATTTGAATGAAATTTATTATTAATAAGTACCATAATATCATACATCATTTCAGTTATTGTGGCCATTAGTGATTGACAGGAAGTATAATAAAACAGTAGTACCACCACTTAAAAACTAAAATATTTTTTATTGGTGCATCCAATAAAATCCAAAAAAATCTACTTGAAAGGGCATTAGATTTAAAAACTTTTTTGACTCTTACTAGTTTTTGATTTCTTGTGCGGTTTTTGCACAAAAAAATAAAATATGAATATAGTATACTCATTATGCACTCATTAATAAGTAAATAAACTTACTCAATTGAATAAAAATTAAATAATATCAATTAATAAAATAAATCAAAACAACATCTAACACATTTTAAACAATTTTCTTTGCAAAATCCTAATACAAACAAGATATCTGTTTGTTCCAAATATGAATATTTATGAACTATAATAAAGTTAAAAATTAATTGTTAAAAGATACTAAATAATTATTATTACACATAACTTACATTTTTTAAACAAAGACGGCCACGAAAGACATTTATTTTCGATTCAATGAAAAACTAGATTTTGTTTTTACTAGATAAAAAATATATATTTTATTTTTTTGTGGGAAAACCGTAAAAGATATCAAATATTATTAAGAGATGAAAAAGTTTTTAAATTAAATGGTCTTTCAAGTAGTATTTTTAAATATTTTAGTTTTTAAGTGGTGGTACTACTGTTTCTTATACTTCTTGTTAACCAATAATAGTCATAATAACTGAAATGATGTATTATAGTTAAATTGACAGAAAATAAAAAAAAATACGGGCTGAAAGACCAACGGTCGATAGCCGTTGAGCAGAAAATCAAATATACCAGAATGTAATTTATTTTATTTTTCCATTACATGTATTATATTTTTTTTTTTTGTGAATAAAGATGTTTAGTAGTAGTAAAAATTTAAAATTCAAAATTCAAAAAATTTAGGCAACCTAATTATTTCGTTAAATAAAAATAAATGTACATTTCGAGGTGGGTTCAAAGGTTATGGTTTGGAAAAATTTATTCTAGGAATAAAATAGGAAGTAATAGGTTTTCTAGTGGACTAATAATGAAATTCCATAAATAGTTGTTATGTTTTTTTTTTCATTTCTGTCGCTTCCAACATATTCATGTATATGAATAGAGTATTTTAATAATTTTAATTATGTTAAGTTATATGCGACGGCTGATTAATTATCAATTATACTCTTCATGTACTCGAACATTCTCACAGAAACAAATGTTGAAGTTATTCGGGATATATTTTATGTGTCTGGTTTACGTTTATATATTTTTTCTCTGCGGAACCTACATAAACGAATATTTACTATTTTCTGATAGAATATTGCAGCAATATATTGACGAAATAAGGTTAATTAAATTGTTCATCTTTATTATTAATACAATATGTTTAGTTCATTACGATCGTTGGATAAATAATAATAAAAGTCTGAAAGACCCCAGATCGATAGGCATTTAGCAGAAATTTTCTTTTTTTTCAATTCTTTCGTTATAATGTTGCTTTATTATGTAAAATTGTTTGCAAAAGATGTTTGTATATATAATAATAAAATTAATATTTCGTATTATATTTAATTTTTACATCATAAATAAATAGGTTATTTATTATATTTTTCTAAGAGAGATAAAATAGATTTTTCATTAATGATTTGATTTTCAAATATTTATTTTAACTTTACTAGAATTTTCTTACTGCACTTTGGCTTTTCAAGTGAAGAATGTACATTTAAAATTATAATACATCTCTTAATCCTGCCTAAAAAAAGAAACAATGTGGCAAAATAATAATAATTATAGTGAAGTAAAATAAATACTTGACATTTAAGTGAAATATAACGTTTCAACTAAGTGAATCATCAATAGGTTTAATATTAGATATGATTAATGCAAAAGTTATTCAGCCTTACACAATTAAATAATAGTATTCATATTCAAAAAGCATCTATAAGTAATTTAAAAATACGAAACTATTTGGTATATCTAGTAGGAGTATTAGTAAGAGTCATTGTTGTAGACCATGGATGCACAGACCGCGGCCCGCGGGCCGCATGCGGCCCGCCGGTCGAATACCGGTGGCCCGCCGACAGCAAAAATAATACTCTCGTACATTCTAAAAATATTGAATTCTATTCCAGAATAAAACCAAAAAAAATATGTTCGAAAAGTAATTTGAATCTCGCGCGCGCGCTATTACGGTGCGCCGTACGTGCGTCGTCGGTAACAGCGGTCGGTAATGTTCGTGCTGATCTCGGTTAAATTCGTTTGCTTGAAGAAGCGCGGCGGCCGGCGGCGCGATGACGATCGCTCGCGTAGATAGTACACGACTCGAAGCTTCCAGAGTCGGTTTCGAGATTTCTCCAGACAGTTTTCGACTCTATACGCGCGGTATAAAAGCCACGTTTAATCGCCGCTAGGTGTATTAGTGTTCTGTGAGTTTAATAGAGGTTTTGGAAGGCAATAGTTGTACTCCACTAGCCGGTGTCATATATTTTGATCCACATTCAACGTAGATTTCCTGTTGCAGTGTTAACCGTCAAGTGCCGTGTATAATTGTGTTGTGAAATCGTAAGTAAAACTCTATTATTAATAAGTGTTTCCCTACCTATTTAATTAATTATTTTTGATAATTTAAAAAGGATGGGTAATTTAAGTAGGTACTGTAATTGTTTTTAGGTGCTGTGTTAATCCTAGCCAGGATTAGAACGCAACATGGACAAGCCAGGACCTAGTAAAAAACGTAAGGTTAAAGATGAAAATCGGCAATTTCAAGAAATTTGGACTGAGAAATACTTTTTTGTATGGTCGCATAACAAAGTCGTTTGTTTAATTTGCAAGAATTCTGTTGCAATTGCAAAGGAATATAATGTAAAAAGGCACTATGAAACGCAGCATCCTTCTTTTACCAAGTTTACAGGCGAATTAAGAAAGCAAAAAATGTTGTCTTTAAAACGGGAGCTTACGGGTCAGCAAGCTATGTTTAGAAAACCCATTGAAGATTCAGAAACAGCTACAGAAGTTAGTTATGAAATTTCTCGAATGATAGCAAAGCGAAGTCGCCCCTTCAATGATGGGATTTTGTAAAAGAATGCATAGAAATTGCCGCTAAGAAAATGTGTCCAGAAGCAGCAAAAAAAGTTTGAGAAAATTCAACTGAATCGTATGACCATCCAAAGACGAATTATGTCTTTGTCAGGTAATATTGCGGAACAATTAACTGAAAAAACTAAGATCATTGAATTTTTTTCATTAGCACTCGACGAATCCACTGATATTAGTTCCACAGCTCAACTTCTAATATTCATACGAGGTGTTACTCAAGATTTTGAAGTCGTAGAAGAGTTATTAGGAATGTGTTCATTGAAAGGTCAAACCAAAGGAGTTGATATACTCAATGTACTTTTGGATGAGCGTTCAAAAACTGATTTGGACTTATCAAAATTATCGGGAGTTGCGACTGACGGTGCTCCTTCGATGATTGGTGTCAATTCCGGGCTAGTTACTTTGCTGAAAAAGCATCTGCAAGAAAAAAACATAAAGGCTGAAGATCTCATGCAGTTTCACTGCATTATACACCAAGAAGCCCTCTGTGCTAAACAAATTGAATTTCAAAATGTCATGAAAGTGGTAGTTTCGACTGTAAATTTCATAAAATCACGAGGACTCAATCACAGGCAATTCAAACAATTCCTTGATGACATCGAAAGCGAATATGGAGATTTACTGTATTATACAGAAGTAAGGTGGCTAAGTCGTGGATTGACACTGGAACGATTTCTAAATTTAATAGAAGAAATTGGAATATTTCTGGCGGAAAAGCAAAGGGATGTCCCGGAACTTAAAAATCCTGATTGGTTGTGTGATTTGGCTTTTTTAGTTGACATTACAAATCATTTGAATGTCTTGAACACACGGCTTCAAGGCAAAAATCAACTGATATCCCAGCTCTACGCTCATGTATCATCCTTTCAATGCAAGCTGACACTTTTCAGATCGCAATTGAATTCTGGAAATTACAATCATTTTCCGAATTATAAGAAAATGGCTGAAAAATTCAACAAAACTGCGATTAATTTCAGTTATGTAGAAAAGCTAGATATTTTGATTCAATCTTTTCAAGACAGATTTTCGGAGTTTAAAAAAGTGAAACCTCTGTTGGACATATTCAGCAATCCTTTCACGATTTCAGTTGAAAATGCGCCAGAGTCAATGCAGTTAGAAATTATCGACATTCAAAACGACGAAGATTTACGCAACAAATTCAACGAAGGAGACTTGCTGAACTTTTACCGCTGCATTGATAAAAATATGTACAAAGAGTTGCGCATAAACGCTCTGAAATGTGCCAGCTTATTTGGTTCTACCTATATATGTGAACAAACTTTTTCAATACTTAAACATAATAAAACCAAAAATAGAAACCGCCTTGCAAATGAAAGTTTGGAAGCAGTTTTACGTGTTGCTACAAGTAAATTTGAGCCAAATATAAAAAAGATTGTAAGCACTATGCAGTGCCACGCTTCAAATTAATAAATTCCTTTTTAATTTTAATACATTATTATCAATTATTTATTGTCTTTAATTACCTACACTTCTGGCGGCCCGCCATCAGTTCATGATTTGCCCGAGTGGCCCCTAGTCTTAATAAGTCTGTGCATCTCTGTTGTAGACTATTCTTTTAAATTATTAGTTATTTTTTTACAACGACATAAAGGACCCTTAATACATTATATTAGCACCTATAAAATACAAATACAATTCAAATTTGATATCATTAACTCCCTCAATACATAAATATATTAAAATTAAAGTAAAGTTGCACTTAAACTAATTTAGATTTAAATTAATATTTGTATTGAAACTATTTGATATTTAATGGTAGTTGATTGTGCGTAGTACGCAATGTTGCTCTTTTATGTTAGTAACTTAGTTAAATATTTTCAAAATTTTCCATAATAAATCATCATAATTATATGTAAATAATGACAAAATATACGCCTACGTTTTACGAGGAAAAATAATCCTTTTTAACCAGTTGTACCTACAAGGACAATCCATTAAAAAAAATATGTACAGTGGAGCAATGACGAAAGTGCAAAAAAAACAAAAAAATATGTTTTGAAGTAATCATTGTGAAAGTTCAGAAGGGCTTACTTAATTGCCCGAAATTATTACTTAATTATCAAGACGATTCCAAAAGTAAATTTGCATACGAATTAATCAATAATGAATTTGGCGTTAACGGAATATTTTGTCTATGGACGGTGGTTTTTAAAAAGTTGTTTATATAATGATTTTAAAATACATACAATAAAGAATTCTTTATCATTCCCAAAATTATTTGAAATAATTATGTATATACTTATTTATTAATTTATATTTGCCTTAGATGTTTTTAGTAGCCATTAAATATAACTTTGTTTACTATTAACGTTTCTTAAAGTTAGTGGTTTCTGTATTTTGATTTACTAAAGGCCGTATATTCGGAAAAAATACTGTTCTAAAAGATTTACCATAAACTAAGTAGTACTAAAACGGTGCAATAAACAATATTTTGGCGTTTTCTGTAAAAACGAGAAGACTTAACACTTAAGATTTAAATTCCATTCGATAGGTAATTAAAACGTGCATTTGCTGATAAATTAATAAATATAGCGTTCCATTTAAATAAATGAAGTTATAGTCATTTAAAGTTCTCAATTGTTTAATTCCAATTTTTTTTACACCCGGCATAAGATGTCAAGTTTATTGTACTTTGAAAATAAAATATGATGTATTGTTACATTTCAGTGTAAATTTGGTATGCATAACTTAATTATTTTATAAGTATTTGAAACATGAAAATTAGGTTACATTTTTACAAAATTCAAATTAATTCAAAAACCTTAAGGTTTATGTAATAAAAACCTTATTAAAACACATACTTATTTTTATAGACGGACCCAAAAATGCAATAAAATACAGAGTGTTTCATTAAAAAAACACAACTTTGATACTTTTAGGGTTTTTAGGACACCCTGTATATTATGAAAATAATTTTAAAAAGTAGCCCTAATAAACCCCCATATATCCCTAAAGTGAAACTTTTTGAAAGTCACGTATTTTGGCCACAATATTCCGTGCCGTATAGCGTGAATAACCCTGTATATGGTATATTTAAAAGGCATAATTATACTAATCCATTAATGACCAAGCACATAATTATAATTATAGAAAATAACATGATGCTACTAAATAATTTTCTTCATTATAACAATTACGTAAATATTATTAATATAATTTAATATCTCACATTACCTACACATAATATTAGCTCTATTTTCATTGCATATCTCAAAAGATTAACTTAATAATCCACTTCTACTATTTATTTATTCTAAATCAAATATCATAATATTATTAATTTTTGCGGCTTCTACTTCGTTATACATGTTTGAGTATAAATAAAACACTTTGTAACTTTGTTTGTATAACACTATTTATTTTCTGTTTACTATAGTTTCGGCATCTCAACGTGCCATTATCAAAACATACAATGAGTTAAACTACAATTTGATAATGGCACGTTGAGATGCCGAAACTATAGTAAACAGAAAATAAATAGTGTTATACAAACAAAGTTACAAAGTGTTTTATTTAAATATCATAATCTTTACAATAATTGAACGTATTTTGATATTTATTTTGAGTATAACTTAAGTAATTTTTTTAATAAACTTTATTATAATTAGAAATATATTATTTATATTACTCATGTGAAGTACTCTATCATACGATTAATTTAAATTTTCACCTATTGCACTGTTTCGGTTTATTTAATTAAATGTATTTATTTATAACGGGAAGTTATGCCCAAATAGGGATACAAGAGTTAATGAGTTGTTCTTAAAAGCCTTGGTTTCAGTTAGTAATTTATTGTAAGCATCATTTATGTGTTTAGCTAAAAAATCATGTATCCAATAAAAAACGAATAAATAATTGTTATACAGAAATTTGTTGTTGAGTTACGTGAAGATATGAATAAAACTTGATTAATGTACATCTAGCGGAATAAAAATTAATTGTGAAGAAAGTGTTAGTGTTTTAATCAAGTTTTAAATAATTGTTAAGCACTAGTTTTTTTTTCACTAATCCATGAAGCAAACTAAGATTTTAAGAATTCTTAACCTATAATTTCATATTGTTTTAGTAAGAAATAAGTGAGAAAATTTTTTAGGAAATAAAATTAAAAAAAAGAGATATTCTTCATTACTAAAATTAATGGCGGTCTTGAAAAAAGCAAATAAATGCCACGCATGCTAAGTAAGTGGGAAACTCAAAAATGTATATAGTTATATAAACTCAAAAACATAACAAATAAGTTTTAGAGACACATGTTAACAAATTCCCTTAAATATATTTGAGAATTTTGGCAAATAATTATCTTTTTGACCTCCTTAAGGAAACTACGCAAATTACTTTTATATAATCTGTTAAGGTATTAGCCAGAGAAGTAATTATTTCAATAAGTGATTTGTTTTGTAATCTTAATAAGACAATGAGTTGTAAACTCGTAACTCTTTTTGATATTTTTAAAGTATCTGTTAATTTTCTACAACGACCTATTCAGGTATGTATATCCGAATTATAATGCTAAAATATGCAATCAATCAAAATATATTTTCATACTATTTACAGACTTCAGTATAATTTAGGCGCATTAAAATTTAACTGAAATAAATGTGCCACATTTACGAGGTGGCAATTTTTGCCTTGTACATCAGCAGTAATATATATTACCGTGGTCCTGCTGACATTTATTATAATTTGGGCTATATTTTATAGGAAACACTCTTACCATATATACTATTAAATATTTTCTACACTTTTTTGTGAAAAAGGAGTAAAGCTATACAACAAAATTAATTCAAATTGGCATTCGTAACAATTAAGCTTAATAACTAATAAATTCCTTATTGATTATGTAGATAAACTTAAAAAATTCCTATTCTTAGTTTCCCTTCGAACGAAAATAGATTCAAGTTTCCAACTAAAATCACGAAGAGCCATCTATTGTTTAAATATTATACCACCGCATTTCCCCGAGCCGTAGTTAATTTACAAAATCGGGAACACAAATGAATTTTTAATTAATTGAAAATACATTTTTTGCCGTTGCCTAATTAGCCCCACAGGAAAAAAAAAGTAATTACACCTCAACCCCATGCCTTCCCTTTATATAACATCAAACCACCATTAATAGAATTACGACACGAATTTCCAAGTTCAAGCTACGCTCCCTCCTTTGTTACGTCTTAATTCAATTCAATTCCTTCAAACTTTATTCACTTACAATTTTAATCCCCGTGAGTAAAAATAACTTAACATAATTGAATAATAATACATTTAAAAAATAAAATCTGTTAATCGGCAGAATTTTCCTCTTTAATTGGTAACTAAAAAAGTTCATAATAAGCTTTTAAATTTATTACGGGCTTATTATTAACCAGTATATTTGAAATGCCATAATGTAATTGAAAATTCTATAATTATTCTCCAGTTGTAAGGCATGTTTTATTATGCAAGGTTTCATTAAAATTTCGTCTCTTAAAAGTACATATTCAATGTACCACAAACTTAATATACCTAATAAATTTTTAACACTAGTATAGTGTATTTTATAAATTTAAGTTATAATTTTGCTTCAACTATCGGAAACTAATTAAATATGTTTTATTAATAAAGTGAATATACCTTTCACTTGCAAGAGCACATTTTACTGTAAGTTTTAATTAAGTACTGCTCGATAAAAAATTGAAATATTAAATATAGATAGATCTATAATTAAGATCATTTTATATTATTTTATAAGTTTTAAATACTTATAACCCGGCGAATTCCTTTATATATAGCCAGAATATTATTACTATAAGAACAATTAATAAGAAGTGGTTGATTTTCAAACTTTTTTAAGTGAGTTATTGAAATTTGAAATCAGCCACTTATTATTTAGATATAATAAGGTCTTCCAACTAAGTACCTCTTCAATCATTTAAAGTATTATTATCATTTTTATTATTATTTTATTTCTCTAGTAATTATTACATCATTCGAATAAGTGTAAAGCATTATTTAAAATTGGTAGAATATATGATTAATAAAGAATTTTAATATATGTACTTGAAAATTACTGCAATATTAATAATAAAATTATTATTTATGATTATAACATTATTAAAAATTTATATTCTAGAATATATAATAATTAAAGGATATACACTACAACATGCAACGTACATAAAGGATCATTAAGAACTAAGCACCTATTTAAATAATTCATCCAGTACGTAGCCCGCATTAACCTAAAGTAATCAAAAGTACATTAAGTAGATGTGATGAAATTATATCCAGATCGTTTTATTTCACGAGAGAAAAGGCAAATCATTGTTTATATTTTATGTAATGCTTGTTGTTTATATTTATAACTTTGATCCTTTAGCAGATTGATAATATTTCTCTGATATTGATTCGTTAATAGTTTAATATTACTGCTTAGTTCAGAAATTATTAGTTTAGTCAACATCTGTATAGACGGATTTCATTGATATAATATAATTCTACGGAAGTTATCGATGGTTATTTATTGTAACTCAATAAATAAACAAATATATTAAATTTATCAATATACCTATAAACATATATATTTTATTGAGGTGACCTATAAACCACAAAATTAATGCAAATTTTATTTTAAACGCACGTAATGAGATTAAAATATTTGAAAATTAATTATTAATTTAACTGCGTTACTTACAAAAATATTATATTTAAATTCATAGGACATAATCACAATCCCAAGCGTTTGGAGATTTACGTTTTAGAGCGTTGTATATTAAGTATTGAAAATATATGTTGTGGTAAAAATAAATCCATTATTTTTCCAATACACGGCTTTAGTTATCTGTATCTTGCGTTGTATAAGTCCGATTGGGTTTTACTAGATGGCGTTAGAAAGATCAGATACCAAAAAAAAATTTAGTACCAAATCTCATCTTTCTAACGCTATCTAGTGGAACCCGGCGGAAAGGTCGGGGGAAATGGTGGAAAAGCCAGGATTACATTGATATTGTATGCACCAATTATGTTCGCAAGTCTTTGGTCTAGCCGTTGGAAACTGAATTATCTGATCAGAGAGGTATAGTATTTAAGATAATTTCTGAAAATACTTGCACAAATACTGGCTTAATTACAGTTACAATATGTTAATTAAAAACAAGTAACTATTTCCTTAAAAATTCAAATTATATATTTCAAGATGGCTGGCGATGAAGTTGGTTTAGAAGATTCTCAACAAAAAGATCAAGTTTTTTGTTGTAAACGCCGCAAGAATGTAGCATCATCCGGTCCTATATGCTGTATTTGTGGGACTTAGTTTTAGACCAGTTGTGCTGCTTGAGTTGAATAGTGCTGTGATGTTAAACTACACGAAAATGGTGAAATAATAGAAGAAGTGGAGGTTATTCCGGCCATTTTTAACGTGCTTAAGGCTCTTGTAATCGAGCTGAAGGAAAATAATAAGCACATGAAACTCAAGATAGAAACACTGGAAGAGAAAGTATAATTGTATAAAAAAATTACTGCAGAAAGAAAACCCTTCTGTCTTAAATAACAATAAATCAAACCATAAAATAACGAATAAATCGTCCTCGTCATCAATCAACATAGGCAAATCAACCTATGTAGATATCAAGCGGGGAACATACGATAAAACATTGCTGATGGCCAAAATGTCAAAAATCTTGAATGTAAACAATAAGAATCAAGTGTCATCTCTGCTCTTGTGGAAACTGAACATAGTATATCACTAAATAATAATTCCACTAAGTTTACCACGGTAAGTTACTGGAAAACTAGACACACTAAGAAACCTGTATTTATAGAGACAATAGACTTAACTGATAAGCAGAACCTAGCGAAGACTACTGGTGTATCGGGTTGAACCGGGTACAAGAAGAAACAATTACTAAATATGTACTGGATCTTTTAAAAACCGAAGACGTCAAAAGCCATTCACATCGACGGACTATTTATGCTCTTTTAAAGTAGGAATAAGGAAATCATTTATGTCAAAATTATTAGCAGCTGATATGTGCCCCCTGGAGTAGCTGTTCGGGAATTCATATCATATAAGAAACCAATCAACAAGAATACAGGATATTTATGGCGGCAGCCAGCGGAAAAATATCAATTTCAACAAAAACAACTATCTTTGTTTCAAAACAAAAAAATGTTCATATTAGATGCACGTGATTGAAATAAATTGAGATTGCGTTTGTTAATAATAATTAGAATCAGAAATGGGTTTGCCAAAAGCGTGTTGATCCTATTTCAACCACTAATAATGATGAAATTACTGTCGAGTCGCTTAATCGTATCCTAACAGAACAATTTTGTGAGATTAATGAAGAAATTATAAACACATCCACCAAACGCATGGATACATTGGAAGATCGTATTGAAAAGATAGAATATTCGCAAGCTCACTTCGTGCCTAATGAGGAAAATACTGCATCTCTGATAAATAATGATGATCACTATTAAAATATTGTAAAAGAAATGGACGAGAGAGGTAAAAGAGTGTGCAATGTTATGCTTTTTAATTTATCTGAATCGCCGGCTTCTGATACTGCTACAAAGATCAAAGATGATTTCATCGGTATTCAGCAGATTTTAGATCAGTGTGAATCAAATATTAAACCCCAAAAAAGATTAGGGGAATCCCAACAACCCAATGCTTGGCCTAGACCTGTGAAGATTATCATGCGTAATGAATCGGATGCTAATGATGTTTTAAGAAGTAGTGCCTTTAACGCATCATCTTCCAATTACCATTTTCATGCAAATCAAACTAAAAAGCAACTAAATTATTTCAAAAAGATTAAAAATGAATTTAATGCAAGAATATCAAATGGAGAAGCAAATCTTGATTATTAAATTCAATAATGACATTCCATTAATTTCCTCGAAGGAATTTGTTGCCTACTGTAGTGATAATTTAAAAAACTAAAAGTATATTACCAAAATATGGAGGAATTAGGACTAAACTTAAAGATCTCATGCTTGCAGTTAGTTGTAATGACTTTAATGCACTCATTTTAACGGAAACTTCGTTATACGATGATATTTCCAACGGCCAGCTTCAGCTACATAATTGTAATGTATTTCGAACTAACCGTACTATCAGTGGTAATAGGTGGTAGTATACTTGTTGCCTTAAAAAAAGTTTTCAGTCATATAAATTTTAGCAGATTCTACTGTTGGGTATATTTTTGTTAATGTAATAATACATAATTTTGTTTTATTCTTGGGGGGTTTACATTTCATCTAGTTCTTCTGTTGAGTGTTACTTCAATCACTGTTCTGCGTTGGAAAATGTTAGTCAGCATTGTAATATTGATAAAATAGTAATATGCGGTGATTATCATTTGCCATTTATTAAATAAAATAATGGTGGTTTAATTACTCGCACTTTGCAACCATCCAACACAAAGGAAAGCTATTTTTAGATTTATTTTTTGTAACATCCCTGGTGAGGATGTAACTCTCTCTGACAACGTATTACTAAATTTAAGTAAACACCATTCTGCCTATGATATTTCATTGCCATTTACTTGCACCACCTAGCAAATTACGTCGGTCTTAATTCATATTTAAATTCTTATTTGTATTCCAAAGATTGGTCCGATTTGTTGAAATGCTCTGATGTGGATGTAATGGCTGAGAGTTTTTACAAGGTGGTTCAGTCTGGTTTGAATTTATTTATTCCTTCCTGTTGAGGTTTGCATTCAAATATCCCGCGGTGTACTGCGCCATCTACCTCCGATATGTGAAACTGCGTAGTGCGCCATATCCGTTTTTGCTCTAACCTGTAAGTTGTAGTAAGAAGCACGTATTGTAAGCAAGTGTGGTGTGTGAATAAAGAGGTTATAGAAAAGAAAAACAAAGTGTTTAAAGACGATCCACCCCCCAAAATAATATGGTAGCAGAGCGCGGTTGAAGAAGAAGAAGAGCACCATACAAGTGAAAATAATAGATTGATTATTAAAGGCAAGAAAAAAGAAGATTAACATCATGGCATGTACGGCGACATTTGTCCCCACATTTGATGGCGCCGATTATGCCAGCTATCGAGCACGTATGATAATGTTTCTAAAATTAAAAAAGGTAGAGATGACTACAGAAAGAAAAATGATTGCCTCAGACAACGCTGAAGAATGGGCGGAGAAAAATATACAAGCCATTAACTATATATATGCGACGTTAAGCAATCGCCAACTGGAGCATATCAAAAACTTTGACAGTGCGTACGACATTATAAAAAAACTAGACAAGATGTACTCCGGGAAATCCACATCGCTTCAAATACTGAAGAGAAGCGAGCTGGATAGTATAAAACTAGAACAATATAGCAACGCCCAGGAGTTCATAAACTGTTTTGAAAAGAAGACCAACGAACTAAAAGAAGCAGGGGCAACAGTATCCGAACAGGAGCTACTAAATTACATGTTAAAAGCGTTGCCTGCAAGATTCAGCCATCTAGGCGACTTAATAGATGTGCTGCCCGAAAACGAAAGAAATACTGCCTACCTAAAAGCAAAGCTGTTGGCAGTTTCGATTACAAACGAAGGTATAACAGAGTATGCCAGTGCCTTCAATACCCAAGGTCTGGAGTGTTACATATGCAAAAAACGAGGACATTTTGCACGAGACTGTTGGTACGCGCCACAGGAACCAGAAAACTACAGAGGGTCCAACCAGTCCAGAGGGTTCAACCAGTCTAGAGGGTCCAACCACTCCAGAGGGGCCAACCAGTTCAGAGGGGCCAACCAGTCCAGAGGGTCCAACCAGTCGTACAGAGGGGCAAACCAATCTTATCGACGGGCCAACCGAACCAGAGGGCGATTCCAAAGAAGAGGCTTTCAAGGAGGTCCTCCAAGTCGCAATAACGCAAACATCATGGAAAGGTATGTGGTTGAGGAGTGTAGTAATGTTTTTGTAGTCGATGTCGATTCAAATGTCTTCAATGTCAGAAAGTCCGATCAAATTGCATTTATTTTGGATAGCGGGTGCACAGACCACATAATAAACGACGAAAAATTATTTAGTAGTTATGAGATTTTTGAAAACCTCATCAAAGTAAGATTGGGTGACGGGAAAATATTAAACGCTACTAAAATAGGTACTGTAAATTTAAAATTTAAAGTAGGAGACGATTACCACAATGTAACTATAAAAAACGTACTTTATATTAAGGAAATGAAAAGTAACTTGATAAGTTATGCAAAAGTAACCGACAATAATTTCATTCACTCACACGATAATATAGCAAAAATTTATAATAAAAATAATACATTAATTGCAATAGCCAACAAGGAAAACGGTTTTTATAAATTATATAGTTATTTAAACAGTGACACTTATACAAACAACAGCTACTTAGTAACAAATGACAACAAAATGTCGGAAAGAGAAATTTGGCACCGAAAACTAGGGCATGTAAATTTCAATTACTTAGAAAAATTAATCAGCAATAAACTACTTGTGGGTTTGCCTTCAGCAATTGAAAAAGAAGAATTAAAATGTGCTATATGCATTAAATCCAAGTTAAGCAATTTGCCATTTAATAATAATAGATCAAAAGCAAACGAAATATTGCAAATTATACACACGGACGTTCATGGTCCCCACAACACTGTAGGATACAGGGGCGAAAAATATTTTGTATCATTTATAGATGACTTCAGTAAACTAGCTAAAGTATACACAATTAAATGTAAATCAGAAGTTTTTGATTGTTTGAAAGAATATGTAAATTTAGTAGAAAACATAACTGGTAAAAGAGTAAAAACAATTCGTTGCGATAATGGAAAAGAATACACAAATAAACAAGTAAATGTTTTTGCTAAAGAAAAAGGTATAATAATTGCACCCTGTCCTCCGTATGTTCACGAATTAAACGGAGTGGCAGAAAGATTCAATAGAACTATAATGGACACTGCTCGATGTTTATTAAATGAAGCAGCTGTAGATAGGAAATACTGGCCTGAAATTATCACAGCGGCTACTTACTTAAAAAACAGATCTTTGGCTAATACCGAAGAACTCAAAACACCTTATGGAATATTTTTTAAGGTCAAACCTAACGTAAAATACTTAAAATTATATGGGTCCAAAATTTTTGTAAGAACACCAGACACATTAAGACATTCTAAGTGGGATGATAAAGCTAAGCTCGGTACATTGTTGGGGTATACAGATGTAGGATATAAAGTATTGATAGATAATAAAATAATTCACGCTAGGCATGTCGATCTTATAGATGAAAATATAAAATACATTGGTTTAGAAAATGAAAATGGTGAAAATGAAAATAGTACAAACAAAAATAGTGTAAATGAAACACACGATGAAATAAATAATGATAACACAATTAATAAAACCGAACCGATAATTCAAGACTATAGAGAAAATCAAAGACCAGTAAGAAATAGAAACCCAAACCCAAGATATCATAATAACAATTTTATAAACTATAATGTAAGTGTAAATTACTGTAATGTAGAAACTCCAGAAAGTTTTTATGAAGCAATGAATAGTAAAGAGGCAGAAGAATGGTTAAAAGCTATGAACAAAGAATTAGAATGTATAAAGGAAAATGAAACTTGGACTTTAGTAAGAAAACCAGAAAACAAAAAATCTATTGATGTAAAATGGGTCTATAAAATAAAATCAAATAACATATTTAAAGCTAGATTGGTAGTAAGAGGTTTCCAACAAACCGATTATATAGGAGATCCATATTCTCCTGTTGCAAAAACAGAAACTCTAAAAATATTATTGTCATATGCATGTCAAAACAAACTATATATCGACCAAATGGATGTCGAAACAGCCTTTTTGAATGGTAAGATTAACTCGGAAGTCTATGTTAATCAACCACCAGGTTTTGAAGATGGATCTGATAAAGTTTATAAATTAAACAAATCGTTATATGGTCTTAAGGAAAGTCCAAAGTGTTGGTATGATTGTTTTCATAATTTTGTCACAGATTTAAAATTTTAAAGATGCAGTTACGATTATTGCCTTTATGTAAAAAGAGAAGAAACTACTCAAATCTATATTCTCATTTTTGTCGACGATTTACTTATTTGTTGTAATGATCGACCAAAAATCATAGAAATAAAAAAATCTATAAGTAATTATATAGGCATTGAAATTAATCATAATATAAATAACAATACAACTACTTTAAGCCAAGAAAAATACATAGAGTCCCTTGCAATGAAATATTCAATAGTAAACGCTAAGCTATACTCAACTCCAATGGAAATAAACCTTAAACTTGAACCTACTGAAAATGTAGATTCATACATAAAATATAAAAACATTATAGGAGAACTATTATATATTAGTTCAGGAACAAGACCTGATATTGCCTTCAGCGTAAACTACCTTACTCATCTTCAGAACGGTTATAACAAAACGCATTTTAACTATGCTTTGAGAGTATTAAAATACCTATATTTAACAAAAAGTTTGAAATTAACATTCACTCGGTCTAATACAAGTGAAATTGTTGATTGCTTTGTTGATGCGGACTGGGCAGGTGACATTGTAGACAGAAAATCGACATCAGGTTACATAATAAGACTTTATGGTAACACCATAGTATGGAAATCATGTAAACAAAAGTCAGTGACAAAATCCTCAACTGCTGTTGAGTACATAGCGTTATCTGATGCGGTAACCGAGATTGTTTTTGTAAAAGGGATGTTAGAAACTGTTTTTAACGTACTAATAATTAACCCTATTAAGATATATGAAGACAATTTGGGCGCATTTATAATAGCCAATAACGGCAACATGACCAGAAGATCTAAACACATAGAAGTTCAGTATCACTATGTACATCAAAATTGTAGGGACAAGATGGTCGAGATTGTCAAAATAAATACAGACTTAAACATTGCCGACATATTTACTAAAGCGCTAGGCAAGGAAAAATTTACTAGATTTAGGGAACTTCTAAAATTGCAATAAGATATATTGTTATGATTATTTTTAGGCATAGGTTTAGATAGTTAGAATTGTATGTTTAACTTTAGGATAACTTTTTTTTAATTTTTGATATTTCATTATGAGTTTGAATGCAAAAGGGGCGTGTTGAGGTTTGCATTCAAATATCCCGCGGTGTACTGCGCCATCTACCTCCGATATGTGAAACTGCGTAGTGCGCCATATCCGTTTTTGCTCTAACCTGTAAGTTGTAGTAAGAAGCACGTATTGTAAGCAAGTGTGGTGTGTGAATAAAGAGGTTATAGAAAAGAAAAACAAAGTGTTTAAAGACGATCCACCCCCCAAAATAATACTTCCAAATTTATTAACCTAAATTGCAGCACTTATTGTAAATGGATGACTACTGAAATTTAAAAAAAATGATATGCAAAATAACTGACTCATAAAAGTTTCAAAGAAAGTGGATAATTGAATGATTACAAACTATTTTCCAACCTTCGCCCTCAATGCAAGTTCCTATCTCACTCTCTTTATATCAATTAATCAAAAATGATTGAATGTACGTTAAATAGTCTGTGAGTGACTATATTATGATAAATTTGGAACAAGAAATGAATTTAGGTTATAAACGTTTTTATTTATAGTTGAAATCAATTTTATAATAAAGCTGTACTGAAGAGATCGAAAGATCGAAACACGTGTCTGCAGATGGTTATAAACTTGAGTATTGAATTATTTAATTGCTTTTACTAATTTATTTTTAATTACATCAACCTAAATTCATTTCTTCTTTCAAATTTATCATAATATAGTCACTCCCAGACTATTTAACGTACATTCAATCATTTTTAGTTCATTTTACAGAAAAAAATACGTTCAAACTAGTGTTGCTTTGATAACCTTGCTATTTTGTAACACGCAAATTACTTTTGTATCATTCAATGTCTGTCGAAGTATTAGCTAGAGAAGTAGTTTTTTCAAAAGTGGTTTGTTCTTGTAGTCTTAACAAAACTCATTTGTTTTTTTTCTAATTATTATTTAAATGTGTTAATTCAATTCAATCACCGACTGCAAACTAATCTAAGATGATATTAAAATTATCGATGAGTGGTGTAATTAAAACAGATTATTTTTAAATGATAAGAAATATTTCTCTGTTTCTTTCTGTAGAAGATTTCAATGTATCGTTTTTACCTACACCATTGATTTGATACCAATACGAAGACAACCAGAAGTTGTTTTATCTGACTATAAGCTGTCTTTTAATTCACATATAACATATATTTGTAGTAAGGCAAGAATAATGTGGGGTTTTGTTTTGTTTATTCGTCGGCAGCTTAACGTTGTTTGCATTAAAGCTTTGTACTACGGCTTAGTTCGTTTCCATTTAGAATATGCTTCTGTAATTTGGTCGCCTCATTAAATTTTCAAATACTAGAAAGCATTCAAAATATTTTTTTTAGGGCAGTTGCATACAAAATTGATACTCAATTGATCTTTCAAACAACTTAAAATCAATAACCACCCCTAAAGGCTCAAAACTTGTATCCTTTGATGTCACAAGCATGTTCACAAATATCCCAACCAATGAATCCCTCGAAATGATTCAGAACATGTTAGACAAATTAGATATTAACATCATCACAAAATCAGAACTATATGAGGCATTCGAAGTTTGTTTACAACAAAATTATTTTCGATTCAATAATCAATTTTACTAACAAACCAAATGTTTGACAATGGGTTCGCCGTTAAGTCCCTTATTAGCAGATTTATTCATGGCACTGATAGAAGAAAAATATTTAACTTAGATTTTAGAAAAAAGCACATTTCATTTTAGTATCGATATGTGGATGACATAACAGGTGGGCTGAAAAGTTCGTAGGCTAACACATAGATGGTGTTCTTAGAATTAAATCCATAAGGTTTATAGTAGAACTAACCTTCAAATGACACGTGTATAAATTTGACAGCTATCGGACAATTAGTTCGTGAGATATAGCATTGTGAGTTAAAAACTTTTGTTAGTGTGAAAAATATGGAAAAAAAAGAGTTTCGTGTCTTAATAAAGCATTGCTTTATTATGAAAAAAAATACTGTTGAAACCAAAGCTTGGCTTGATGAACATTATTTAGACTCTGCACCAGGAAAATCAACCGTTGAGAAGTGGTTTGCTAAATTTAAACTGGGCGAAATGAAGTGCACGCAGTGAACGCCCAAAAGAGGCTGTTACGTTCGAAAATGTGAAAAAAGTTCACAAAATAATAATGAATAGCCGTAAAGTGAAGCTGATCTAGATAGCTGAGACTCTGAAGATATCGAAAGAGCGTGTTGGACATATTGTGCATGAATATTTGGACATGCGAAAGCTGTGTGCACAGGGCGTGCCGCGCGAGCTCACAATCGATCAAAAACAGCAACGTGTCGATGATTCAGAAGAATGTTTAACGATATTCAACCACAATAAAAACGATTTTTTCCGTCGATATGTGACAAGGGATGAAACGTAGCTCCTTCACTACACTCCAGAGTCCAATCGACAGTCAGCCGAGTGGATAGCACTGCAACTGAGGCTTATTTTGAGGCTAAAGAGACTTTGTAATTTAAAAATGGTATCAACAAATTACATGACCGCTATAATCGTTGTATCGCCCTCGAAGGCAACTATGTTGAATAATAAAATAGAATTTTGCAAAAAAAAATTGTTTTACTGTGTTAGCCTACGAACTTTTCAGCCTACCTGTTAATTGCATATTTCATTAGCACTGCACTTCAATTAAACTAATTTTTAAACATAATTAACAATATACACCCTAAAATTAAATTCACAATGTAATACGAACAACATAACCAACTTTTAGACTTGACCTTGATCCACAGTAACAATAGAATTGAATTCAATATTTATAGGAAACCCACCAACGTAAATTCCACCATTCCATTTAATTCTAATCACCTTCTGTTGCACAAATTAGCTGCTTGCCATTCAATGATACACCGCACCTATTCAATCCCTTTATCACCTAACAATCAAGCCACAGAATTAATTAATAAAAAACGTTACCAAAATACTATGACCCACATTTATCCCAGACTTCCAAATTCAAACAAAGATCCATTCATTACATTAACTTATTATGGTAAAACTACAGAAGAAATTGCTCACATCCTTCGAAAACAAAATCATCAAATCGCGTTTAGACCTGCTTGCAAACTATCCAATTTATTATTCAAGTCAAAAGATAAAATCAACCCTTTAAAGACATCAGGTGTTTATGAAATTCCATGTTCTAAGTGCAATAGCGTATATTTGGATCTTCAAACAGCAAAATTCTTCGGGGTTCACATTGCGACCAATCTGGCAAGCAAGTTAAGCACAAACATATTTGTTCTACGCTCTCCCTCGTTTAGATTTTATATTGTTCATTATATATTTTTATTAATTTATTTATCGTTTTTTGCTTGTTTACATATATTTATTTTTAAATTTATCTGTACCAATCTAGTGCACGGTTTTAATTACTAATTACATTTTTTATTTGTGTATGTGTTTATATGTATTCATATAACATTATAGGATTATTTTATTATTGTATCTGAAAATCCGCTAAATCATTTGAATGTTTTTGTGCACTTACATTTTGTAAATTTTATAACTATACTTGTATATAATATACTAAAATGATGAACACTAAATAAAGTATTATTATTAATATAACATCAAATCTAAATATTATCTATATCTATTAATACGCCAGTATTTACAAGGTAATGGGGATAAAAAAAGTTTTTAAAAACAATTTACAAAGAAATGGTGATGTGACCATCATACTACTTTCCCTATATTTTTCTCGAAAACTATGAAGTTTACGCAAAAATGTTATTCTTAATAATTTGTGCACTTTTGATTTCTCTACAATAATTTGTTGTATAAATTTCATGTAACGCCAATAGTTTATTAGTAATTGGCAAAAAATGTCAAAAATTTCAATTTTTATTTTTTTCCTGGAAATTTAAAAATTTTATGTAAAAATGTTAAAACAAAGCTTGTTCGTTTTCTCATTCTCTTTAACTTTTGTTTAATTAGTTTTGTAATATTTGTCATATTAAAAACATATTTCCACTTCCAGTTGTTGAATGTTCACTAAAAACTTTCCAGTTTAAGTTTTTACCGACATAACCTAAAGTTTAAAGTTTCATCTCAATAGGAGTATTCGTTTCTAAGATACAACGCCCAACGTCATTTTTATTCACGAAAACATTACTATGTGATGTGGCCATCATAATACTTTCCCTATATTTTTCTCGAAAACCATGAGGTTATTCTTAATAATTTGCTCAATTTTAAATTCTTTACAATTAGCTCCTATAGTTTATTAGCAATAAGCAAAAACATTTTTAAATTAAGAACTTTACAAAAAAAATATTTCAATAAAACTTCATTCTATTTAACTTTTGTTTGAAAAGTTATGTCTTATTTTTCAAAATTTGTTTGAATAAATCTATTGAATTTTGCAATTATGTTTATTTATGTTTTACAAGTTTTAATTAAAACCCTCGCTTATGTTTTACTGATTGGAGGGTGGGTTAGAGGCCACCCACCCACCCTACATATACATATTAACTTTAATTACTGATTGCCTCGCGGTTTTCAATAACTTTAATTGCAAAATTTGAATAAAAGAAAATTGACAAAGTAAAATTTTTGATAAAGACAATGGTTGCCACGAGGTAATCCATACCATGGATTGAATTATTAGAATTTTTTTTAATTTTTAAAAGAAGTCTAGATTTTTCCACAATTTTGAAAGCGAGTTGAATTAAAAAATCTTGAAACCTAGAGAAGAAATTAGTGAAAATTTCTTGAATTCTTGAAAAAGCAAACTAAGACTTTAGAAAAAAAATTCTAAAAAATCTAGGGCCTCAAAAAAAAGAAATTATTGAAAATTTCCTGATCCCTCAAGAAAAGATTTCTACAAACAAATTTTCTAAGAAGTTCTAGGGCCTTCAAGAAAATCTTTGCAATTTAGAAGATAAGAAGATAACCTTGAAATCTGAAGGAGAAATTTCTGGTACAATTCAAGTACAATAAGAAAGAAAGTGCGTCACAATAAAGAAAAAATACAAGGAAAATAAAATCATATGTATACATTACTAATCAAAATATTCTTCTAAACTATATAATTCTTTGTAGAAGACCAGTTGAGAAAATAACTTGAAATCGGGAAGAGATATTACTGAAAATTCCTTAAACTTTCTCGAAAATAAGAAAAGATTACTAGGAGAAGATTTTCTAAATTTCTAAAAAATTCTAGACCCTCCAAGAAAAATTCCGCAATTTAGAACTATCTAAATAATTTTATAACATCTAGTTGAAACAAAATATTGAATTCTAGAGAAGCATTACTGAAATTTACCTGAATTCTCGAAAAGAACACGAATTAAAAAACATTTAGAGTCTGAAAGAAATCTTCGCAATTTATAAGAAAAGTTGAAAAAAAAATTAATTTGGGGAACTCTAAACTTCTAAAAAGAAAATTCTAGAAAATCCTAATACCTCAAAGAAAATCTTTGCAATTTAAAAGACAACTACAAACAAAATCTTGAAATCTGGAGAATAATGTTTAGGAATTTCCTGAACCATTGAGAAAATAATCTAGATTTCCAGAGGAAAATTCTAAAATTTTAAAATTTCCAAAAAAAAAAAACTCTGCGATTTAGAAGACAAGTTGAAAAAAACTTGAAATGTGGAGTAGAAATTACTACAAATTTCCTGAACTCTCGAAAAAAGTGTAATTTTTTTAAAACAAATTTTCTAAAAAAGCTTTTATTTAAATTTTCGCAATTTACTGGAAATTCTTCCGAATTCTTCAAAAAAATCTACATTTCTAGAAAGATAATTCTAAAAACTTCACAGCTTAAAAAACAATCCTGATATCTGGAGGAGAAATAACTGAAAAGAGTCTAGATTTCTAGGAACAGATTTTCTATAAAAATCTATAGCCTCCAAATCTGAATAAAAGTAACTGAAAATTTCTGAACTCGAAAAAAAGTCTAAAGTTCTGGAAAAGTTTTTTTTTTATTATTGAACACTGAAGGAAATCTTTGCAATTTATAAGACAATATTAAACTCTGGAAGAGTGATAAACAGCCTCAAAGAAAATTTTATAAATATTGAAACGAACTAAAAAATCTAGAACTCCCGAATAAGGCCTTTGCTAAAAATCCTGGAAATATAAAATAAAATTACTGTAAAATTCTAGAATCCCCCAAAAAAGCTCTAGAAATCTACAAGGAAAACTTGTGAAAAATTCTAGAATCCTCGATTCAAATTCTTTGGAAAGGAAGATGAAAAGAACTGAAAATATGGAGGAAGGAACCTCTTGTAAGTACAAGAAATTTTGAAGAAAATATCCTAATAAATTGTAAAGTTAAACAAAATTTTGAACTCTCGAATAAAATCTTTGCTAAAAATTCTGGAAATATCTATTTACTTATTAGATAAGAAAAAGAAATTACTGTACACTTCTAGAATCCTCAAAAAAAAGTACTATAAATCTAAAATGAAATCTTGGGAAAAATTCTAAAAACCTCAATGTAAAAAAAACTAAGTATGGATCATCTGAGGAAACTATAAAATTTAGAAGAAAGTTTTCTAATAGAAAAAGTTGAACAAAATCTTGTATAGAAACCTCGATGTAATTTCTATAAATAAATACAAATGATGATTTTCTGACAATTTTGAAACTGTTGAATAAAATCTTTGCTAAACTTTTAAAAATTTATAGATTTCTCAATGGAAATTCTTTGGAAAGGAAGTTGCATTAAAAAATAAAAGTATGGAAGAGAAATTACTGAAATTTAAAGAAAAATCTAAAACATTTTTTGAAAAGTTATTTTTTTTTTCTCACGAATTAAGAACTTTACGAAAAACATGTCTTAATAAAATTTGTTCAGTTTCTCATTCCCTTTAACCTTTGTGTGAAAAGTTATGTAATTTTTTTCAAATTTAGAAAAATATCGAGAATAATTAAAAAAACGCTTCGAGTAAACATCCACTTCCGGTTTATGAATGTTTACCAAAATCTTTTCAGTTCATTACAGAGATACAGCGCCCACAGACATTTTCCTGCACGAAAACAATACTTTCCCTATATATTCTATATAGGGAAAGTAAAAATGGTGATGTGGCCATCATAATACTTTCCCTATAATTTTCTCGAAAACTATAAGGTTTACGCAAAAAGGCTATTCTTAATAATTTGCTCAATTTTGAATACTTTTAAATTAATTGTTATATATATTTCATTTAACTTTTATAGTTTATTAGCAATAGGCAAAAAATTTCAAAATGTTTTAATAAAACTGGAGGCTACCCACCAAACCTACATATAAATATTAACTTTAATTACTGATCGCCTGGCAGTTTGCAATAACTATAATTACAAAATTTGAATAAAAGAAAATTGACAAAGCAAAATTGTTGAGCGTGTAAGTTATTAAAACTTAGTTTGATGATACGTGAAAAGGCTTAAAATCAAGCTTAAATAAGATTAGCTATAGAAGGTCATTTATATTTAAACTTAAATTTGAATGATGATTTATTTTTTATTACATACAAGGTTTTATTGTTTTGTAAACAGCAAAATCATCAAAGATTAATATTTAAAGTTATCTATCTAAATAAATATAAAATAAATGTGGCCATCATAGTATTTTCCTTACATTTTTCTAAAAAGCTATTCTTAATAATTTGCTGAATTTTGGATTCTTTACAATTATTTATTATATAAATATTGTTTGAATTATTTTATAATATTTTTCATATTTAGAAAAATATTGAGAAAATTTTAACAACCGTTTCCGGTTTATAAACGTTTACGAAAAGCGTTTCAGTTCTAGTTTTTAAAGATAGAAACTTAAGTTTAAAGTTATTTCAAAGATTGTTAGTTTGTGTAAGAGGCATATATGAAAGAATTTTATTTACCAATATAGATAGATTGCATTTCATAAAAATGTTAATAAAATAATTGTGAAATAATGCGTTATTTAAACTATTTACAAGTATTATAATAGTTACACAAGTATCTAACTCTAGAAATAAAATTAAATGAAGAACATTATATACATTACTTGATACATATACTAATAACATACAAAACCCTAAAAGCATTTTAGTTGTTTCGCTCACCATAGAGAGATATCATTATTATGATTATCCCAAAATATTTATTCACTGATATTGTATATCTTTCCGATATATTAAAACAGGCGATGATTTTGTTTAAAACGAAAAATATCGATGTAATTTTTCGTTTAAAATAAAATTATCTCAAATTAGATCAATTCTTATGATATTAGTTAAAACAACTAACTGTTAATGTGTGAAGATATATACACTATGAAATATTTATTTTGTAATAAATAAATAGACTTTGAACTATATTGCTAATAGTACTAGAAATAAAAAAAAATTACCAGGATAAATTAGGTATTTTATTTTTTTTATGTTATGTAACAAAATTATCAGTAATAATGTATTGTAATTTAGATATAAATATAAGTATTTTATAGATATAATTTACAAAATAATAATGAACTTAATTTAATAATCAAATGGACTATAACAAGATTATATCGGTGTTTTATTATTTGCTAAACATTATTTAATCTTATTTGTTATTTTACAGTAATCCCATAGTTAATATGAAAGCTAAGCCTTTATTGCCTTTATTCTTATACCAGCATTTAGGCTACATTGAAGTTATAATTAAAATATTTTATTTGAATATCCCAGTTTAATTATTTTATGTAATTATATGTTATTAATTTAGTTTATGCATTGTATATAAATTATAAGCATATAACTATTTTAATTATCTTTTAATTTGTAAAAGGAGTAATCGTAAGTAAATATAAAATAAATAAGTAATTTCTTTATACTTATACCGCCATATTAATTATATAAAACAAAAATATTATTTTATGGTATATAATATTAATATTTTTAGCAAGAAATAACATTAATATTATGTATATAATATTTTATTGCTTTATTTATTACACAATATGATATCATATTTCATATAGAATAATTTCTTTCTAATTTAATATTATTCTACATGCGTATGAATACAAATTCGTTCCTATAATGTCAAGTATATATTGTGAGCACTCAACTGTTAAATTTTTACATCGAGAACGGAGAATGAATTTGTAATAAATTCTTTTGTAGGCAATGCTTTAATGTTGATTTAATATGAAATTATGATTGATTACACACCGTTAATTTTTTTTACTCGAATTTATTGATGAAATTTTCTGCCCTCTTATTTAAAAACAAGAGGAGTAGGTTTTGCGATTGAGTATTACTTTCCACGGTCGTCTTTCAATTTATTTTAGTTCACAAGTTCTTAAATAAATACCAATTTAAACAATGTCAAACTATAGATTGCAAAGTGTCGCAAGTGGCATTTCGTTCACATAGTAGCAGTAGACTGAAAAAACTGATTTAGGTTACTAAAACTTTCTTGTACCCTATTAACTCTTTAATTTTATTTATAACTTTGCTTTTTTAGGATATATATATAAACTGTTGTGATTTATTTTAATTTAACTATGATTAAATTACTATATTTTACATATACCATACATCCTAAAAGTTATGTAATATTATGTTTAATGCCATGTATAATTGTTTTATTGAAACTAACACTTTAAAATTTTACTTAATTAAACTTGTAAAATTTGAGAGATTTAGTTCTAAATATTACATAGCATTTAATTCTTCAAATTAAAAAAATATATATATGTTTTATCGAAATAAATATCATATACTTCCAAGCTGTATTTTTGATGGAACAAAAATTTAATAGGTTTGTTTGGATTAACAACAACAAGTGTATCAATCCAAATAAACCTATGAAATAAATATCCTATTGTAAACTTAGTTTAATTACAAAACTAATTTATAAATAGTTCTTATTCACATCAACAATTCAAATTTAACGCACGAAGTTATTCTTTCACAATTATATTTATATTGAAAATAATTTTTACCTGCATAATTGTAACAACTTTTTCACCAAATAATAATGAAATAACTTCTTTTTAAAATAAATTAATAGATTTTACATTATATAAAACAATAAAACGATTCACCACGAAAAACTGTTATCAATCAATAATTAATTACTATTTTTTAACTATAATTAAAGTATTAATAATTAGTAATAATAAAAACTTACTTTGTTGATTCCAAAAGTGAGCTGATGCGGATGCGTGCTGACTAGGACGAGCGCAAAAGAGCAGAGCGTCGCGACGCTCCAGAGGAACATGGTCGGTGTGCGGGTGAGAGTGTTTTGTTTTTTGGGGCGCTCCGACGCGTTGTGGACGACGCTGGGGCGTCGCAACGCTTAAATAACGGCGCGACGCTCTCTCCTCTCCTGCCTCGTCCTACGACGGCGCGCATCAACGTCGTTTTACATTCCTTTTTCTGCTTCGCACAATCCGGAAATAATGAACTGTATCATGTTGACTGGGTACACAGACGTCCAGATCATTCTCTATAATTAGAAACTAAATTGAATTGTTTAAAAAAAATCAAAATCTATAAATATATCTCTTGTGCCCGGCGCCTTCGCCATAATAATGAAGTATTAATTTTGATCTAAATGCTGTTATGCATTGAAATTTATTTCTTAAATGTCAGAAAGCCATTTAGAAAATTAATAAAGTAATTTTGTTACTTTTATTAACATTTTCTTTGATAATTTTAATAATATATTGAAAAAAATATGAGCTGCCTTCCTAAATAATTACTTAATTTTAACTAATATACAAAAGATATTATTAATTTATCAAATAATTATAATTAAAATTTCATTTATATTATAACATTATTATTAAATTGGCATTTACATGAATAATAATTTAAAATAAATTATTCTATTATGTAAATAATCATAATTTTGTCGCAAATTATCTAAATAAATAATTATAAAAAATACGTAGGAAACCAAAAATCTGCTTAAACAAAATCTTTTAATATTAAAAACAAGTACTGATTTCAAACAAACAAATTACTTTTAAATTTTACACGCAGACCTAAACTCAGCAGTATTATTAAACGGTGATAATTAGCAGTACAGAAACTAACTTACTTGTCTGGCACATACTTTCCATTATATACTTTAAAATTAAGATTAACAATATTTGCAACACCTAAAAATGTATATAGACGGTTTCAGTTTGGTTAAAATGACCTAAAAAATAAGCTGGAAATACAGTTTTAAATAGTTAATTTTTATAGCCATATGTTATATTTATTATACGTATGTAAAAGCAATTTCTTTACTACAAATTTGAATTCCACGTTTTATATGATAAGACAACTCGCAGCAAAAAAGTAAGATATTCTGAATTATGAATTTAAAAAAAATACAATTAAGTTTTATTTACAACCTCGGGTATATATTATATCCTTACTAAGAAGTCTATAGATATTTGGATCGTCTAGCACATATATCCTTATTATAAAATTTAATAATCACTGTATTAATGCTTTAAGTATCTTTAATTTTATGTATAAATTATTACTTACTCTCAATTTAAAATATATACAATCTTTTAACCACAAATAATTATTGTCAAAAAATATATATAAATGTTTCTAAATAGTAAATAAGTTTGTTATTCGTTATTCACTTGAATTCTAGAGCAATATATTGTAACCCTCCAAAATTATTGTTAAAAGCAAATATAATAATTCTTGATTCCGATTTATAATTGGTTTGCTTGCAGTATTATTCTTTTTTTTATTTACCTGATAAACCCAAAACAACGTATGTAGTTCTGTATTTCTCGTTTATATTTTATTAGAGTCTGCAATTTTATATCTTAAAACTTTTAATAGTTTTAAATATAATCAATCTTAACTTTTCTTCACCAGAATTTAGTATTTTCATATTATTGCAGTAATGCTCAAATATGGAAGTATTTGATAACCTCTTGTCATTACCGTATTTGTTATAGATGGAATGATAACTGAAGACTGTAAAAGTGCGCTGATTCGTTAAAGTAATTGCGACAGCAGTAAATCCAACAACGTGCCGATGCTAATAGGCTATTCACTCTGAATAAAAATAATAATGATTTACATTACATGGCAGTATAAATCTGTCACATGGTGATACATAATCAATAACAAAAATTTAAAAAGTGTAAAAAAAAAACCTAAAAGTGAATAAAGATTGAATAATTATTTTCTGTTCTATGGTGGATCTTATCAAAATTATGCAGTTGAAGTCATATAAAGTTTTACTTTGGAGTTTAACTCTCCAAGTTTAATGGTATTTTCATGCTTAAAAGCATATTTATTTAAAGAACGATTTCAAAGCTCTCATATTGAAACACTTTGTCAAACACATATATGTATTTAACTCAAGTTAACATTTGTTGTTTATATATAATGATATTTTAAAACTTAGGTGAAATAACAAATAATTTCTTAATAAATCCAAGGTGCGGCATTGGAACTTGCTGATTTGAAAGGCCAATAAAAGAAAAAGTATTTCACATATCGATTTAATTAATTTTTATCATATCGTACACATTGTGAGTTTTTGTTTTAAGTGGGTTTAAAAAAAAACATCAGACAAATGGCGGTCCCCATTATACAGATCCACCCGCTATTTGAAGTTTCGCTCCACTCTTTCAAGCATATCGACGGGAATGTTGGCGATGGCTTGGCGAATGTTGTCCTTCAGGTGTTGCAGTGTCCGTGGTTTGTTATTGTAAACAATGGATTTGGGATATCCCCATAAAAAGTCACAGGGAGAACAATCGGGCGAGCGCGCTGGCCACAGTACGTCACCCCTCAAGGAGATTAGGCGCTTGTGGGAGTGTTTCCTCAAAAGTTCCATTGAAATTCTCGCTGTGTGTGCCGTGGCTCCATCCTGTTGGAACCATACGTCTCCAAGATCCATTTCTTCAAGTTATGAGAGAAGCAATGCCGAGGAAAGCGCAAAAACGACAGTCTCACCCTCTCGACGTTTTCTGTAGTTCTGGAAGTCTGTTGACCTCCAGGCCCTCTTTTTACCAAACTGCAATGTTCCCCGAATGCGTCCTCTCACGAAACGATCGATTGCCGGTCAGGAACGGGACCCGCGGGATGAATATTATTGAACCGAGTTCGGAAGGCAAGTTGGTAGAGATCAATCATCAAAACAATTCGGTTTTATAAACAAGTCATCCATCACGATATTATACGCAAAAGGAGATAGTACTTCTTCCTGTGGGTAACCTTGGATCATCCTTACTATGAAGATTATATTTTCTATAAATATTTGGATTGTCCTGTTGTTTAATAAATACATTTAATGTAACTTATGGCTATGTAAAGCTATGTATATTTTATATTTTAAACTATTATCCAGTCTCTAAATTAGTCCAGTTGGATAGATCATCCCTAGAGACTTGATTAAGATAAAATGCTTCGATCGCCCAGGTTGTCTTTCTCTCATAATGCTGAAAGCTGAGTGATAGTATTTCTCATTTCATGATATCAAATTATTTTATTATATCTTCTTTGAAACTTTATATTTTGTAGCATTAGCTGCCTAACTTAATCAACTGTTTAACAAATTTTGTTTAACATTTCTAAAATGTATCTTTACAACGTCTACGTTTTTAAATAAAATATTAAGAATTGTACAGTATATTTCGGCTCATATTGTCAGAATATTCATACAATTACATGTGTTTTTAATATTTATGACAATTTTCTTGCAGTATGTTCTAGTTTTGCATAGTGCCTCATTTAAGAAAAAAATATTATTTTTATGTATGCATATCATGATATCAAAGTCCATTTTCCACGTCTTTGTTATTAATAATATCATAAATTGATTTTGCGATGACAGTCTTTATTGACTTTAATAAATTCCCTTATAAGCAATAAAGTCATTTTAATGGTGCACCAATCGGTCTTTCTTCTAAAGGTACATTAATATATCCTATAAGCGTAAATAGACGCAAATATACTAGTTTAACAAACACTGAAGTTGGACAATGTCACTGAAAGTATTTCGCTGTCTCTAATCCGTATCGCTTTCTACATATGGGATCTGATATTATCTAATATGTGAAGGTGTAGGAATGCAGTTAATGATTAATAGATTATCCCGAAAAAAATAACACAACATTATGAAAACTACGAACATTTTACACATTGATCACTTGATGAAACATAATTTAACGATAAGGTAAATAAACATAGAATCACTTAATTGTACTTGTCTCAGAATTTGCTTTTACATGATTGTACAACTATCCTAATTAGTTTTGATCACACGATTATCTTTAAATGTAGTAATTAAACTTCAACTAAATCTCCTTATTGTGTTTTTTGAGGGAGTGCGAGTGAAGATATCATCTTACTTTATACAGCGTATGTAAAAATTCGTATACAAGATTCGCGTGGCGTTGTTCCACAAACAAGAATAAAACAAAAATCTTATTACAAAAAAACATATATCATTAAGACTTCTTAAACATGTACCAAAATTAAAAACTGGTAATAGTATAGAAGGCTATTTTTGCTAAATCAAGTTACTTTATGCACACATTAAATGATAAACAATATTTTATTATCATTGATCTTTTAAAGTAAAAAATAAATTCTTGTATGATGGCGGCGTTTACTTGGTGGTGAATTTTGATAAAAAGATTAAATAAAACACTTTATAACTTTGTTTGCCACTAAATTTTGTATAACTGTGACTAGTTTTGATTATTTTCAAATATTAAGTACCTAAATTTATTACAAACGATGCATATATACTATCGAAAAGAGGAGAATACATTAATCGGTCTGATCATTAAGAATGGAAAAACCCGTATTAATTTTGGCTTTATGAATTTCTAATGCTTCCGGTAAATCTATTTTACGACCTTTATCGCTAAAGTGGATTTCTGAAAGTACATCCTTTCTGAAATTGTGATTGTTTTCTAATAAATGGTTTGTAAAAGTCGAATTGTTATATTTTAAGCGATAAGCTCGTTCATGTTCTTTAAGACGCGTTTCAAAATTCCGACCAGACTGACCAATGTAAATTCCATTACAAAACCCGCATGTTAATCTATATATTCCTGACCTTTTCATTATGTTAATGTTGGGTTTTGGATTGTAAATTAAATTGTTATCTTATTACTACATTTGAAAGCTACATCAACGTTACATTTCTTAAGGATTTTAACACTTATTAGGTCAAAAAATGTTAAAAACTGAAATTTTTTGTTGTTAGTGGGTGTAATTACTGGATATATATATTTTTGGTATTGTTTTAATTTATGTTTTTGAACTAAATTTTGTATTTTTTTATAGTCGCAATTTCATATTCAAAAGAAGTTGGGCTTAAAGGTAATTTGACAGCTCTGTTTATTAAAAAATTGATTAAAAAATATTGAAAAAATAATACAATAAATCAAATTGACCTTAAGCAATTTAATTGGGATTATGATAATATATGTATAGCTATGTAGCTATTTTTAATGATTATATTCTGCAAGTACTGGACAGACCTGCTTCCTCAGAAACATGTTAATACTATTCATGGCAAAAAACTGGTATGACCAGGAAATAAAAAAGAATACAATGTTAGGGATAAGCTATATACTCGAGCATGTTTTATCAATACAAATTAGGATTGGGAAACCTATAGAAAAATAAATTCAGTAACCGAATTAATAAAGAAGAAACATTTATTCAAAACATAACTCAAAACTAATGTGGAAAAACATAAATGAAATAATCACAAGAGAATCACTAACAAGCGAATATCATTCAGCGGAGTAATGGAAACGAATAAACCTTAAATAGTTACTAAGTATAATAAATTTGTTATATACAGTATTATTGAGCTTATTCCACTGAAACAACAAACATATAGTTACTCTAATAACAAATCTAACTTACCAATTATTTGACAAATTAAGAGAACTTGTTCACTATTACTTAATAAATAAGTAGCCTTAGAATGGAAAACTTTAATAATAATTCCTACACCTAAAAAAGTAAATTTCATCAAAGCTGAAAACCACTGCCCTGTCAACATGGTATCATTTACGTAAAAAGTGCTGGAATGTAGTGTGTACAACCAATTCATTGAATTTATAGAGACGAATAAAATTCTGATACCCAATCAATCTGGATTCCACCAAATGCGCGCTTGTCAGTCATCAATTGAGTTAGTAGTAAATAGGTTGAAAAACACACTAGATAATTAATAAATAATAATAAAAAAGGTGTGGATTTGAAACAAAAAATAGAGATATTTTATTAATGAAACTAAAAAAAATGGAGTTGGGGAAAATAGTCTTTTGTGGTTCCAAAATTAATTATTAAAACTAATTTTAAAACTCGAAGAAACTTATACTAATGAAATGGGTAATAATTATGGGGTAACACAGGGAACTATCCTTGGACCACTACTCTTCTCTATTAATGACATTGGAGACATCTGGTTAAATGAATTCAAATTTATCAATCTATTTGCAGCTGATACTTTACTTGTGACAGAAGACACTAATATAAATATGGCAATTGATAGGATGGATGGGTTATTATTACGATTTGAGAAATGGCCAAGTAAGAATCAGGTTATAGTAAAAACACTGATAAAACCAAGGTTATAATACTTGGGAATGTCCACCTTAATTTAAGAAATAACATACAAATGTAAGGACATTTAACAATGCCATCAAAAAAGCCGAGAGAGACTCTTGGCAAAAATTCTGTGAGGACGTAGAAAGTGAACCCACAAGCTCCCGTCTACTCAAGACGCTCAGCAAAGATCACGCTGGGAACATCGGCTCACTACAGACCAAAGATGGAAAGTACACAGAATCGGTAGAAGAGACTTTGCAAGTACTCTTGCAGACACCCAACATAGGAGTTCCAAAACGGGACTGGGAAACCGCAAAAACGATAATTAAACCAGGTGACGTGATATATTCTGACTATGTAATATCCTCAGAGCAAGCCTTACCCTTTCATAGGTCCCAAGCAGCTGGCGGACTGTAAAGGTGGTATTTATACCTAAGCCAGGGCGTGATTCATATGCCCAGGCTAAATCCTACAGACCAATCAGCTTGTCATCATTTGTTCTAAAACTACTTGAAAAACTAGTAGACAGGCACATACGGGAAGTCTTAAAAGACTCACCACTACACCATCATCAATATGTCTACCAAGCGGGAAAGTCATGCGAACTAGCAATCCACCAGCTAATGAGCAGATACGAAAGGACCCTACAATGCAAAGACATTGCGTAAGGGGCCTTTCTAGACATTGAAGGGGCGCTTGACAACACAACTTTCAATTCCATAGCAACAGCGATGGAGAAAAGAGGGATTAACCCGCAGGTCCGACAATGGGAAAACAAGATATGGAAAAACAGCAGAAGCGTCGGTCACTGGCGGGTGCCCGCAGGGAGGTGTTCTCTCGCCGCTCCTGTGGTTCCTCGTCATGGACGACCTTCTGCTACTATTTGAAAGCCAGGGCATATATGCACTAGGGTTTGCAGATGAACTGACCATTCTAGTAAGCGGGAAGTTTGGGACCACTGTATCAAACTTGATGGAAAAGTCACTAAATGCCGTAAAAAGATGGTACAGGGATGAAGGGTTAATTGTAAACCCGGTCAAAACGGCGATCGTCCCCTTCACTAGGAGACGAAAAACAGATGACATAAAATCACTACGTATGTATGAAATTGAAGTCCCAATCAAAAATGAAGTAAAATATCTAGGGTTCATACTTGATTAAACTTTAACTTCCACCTAGAGAGCATCAGCAAAAAGGTCATGGGAGGACATTTTGCGACCAGAAAAATGGTAGGACGCACATGGGAACTGAGACCCAGTATGACCAAATATGCCCAAACCAAAAGCGCAGCAGTAAAACTTGAAAGAGTGCAAAGACAGGCGTGTCTGCTGATAACTGGGGCAATGAGGACAACGCCGACGGCAGCCATGGAACACATAACATCGCTACCACCACTGCATCTGTTTGTTATGATGGAAGCTAGACAAGCAGCCTATGGGATGCACATAAATGGACATACTTTAAATGTGGGGGCATCAAGACCAGCAACATTTAAAGCATTAGAAGAAGAAGAGATACTAAAAATGAGGTCCTATTTCACTAAAATCGTACACCCATCCCGCAGATTCAAAACAATCATACCACAGCGGAGTAATTGGACAAATGGAACATACCCGGGAAGGAGTATAGAAATCATCTGGTACACAGACGGGGTCAAAAATACTAAAGGAACCGGGGCTGGTACCTATGGAGGAAAACATGCCTCCATTTTCAAGGCCGAAATAGCCGCCATTGACTGGTGTGTTCATCAGGTAATGGTTTTGGGACTTAACAAAGGACCAGTTACCATTATAACGGATAGCAAGGCTGCCATAAAAGCGCTATCTTTGCCAATAGTGCAGTTCAGGCTGGTGATGACCTGCTAGCCAAACAAGAGGCAACGGGCGAATTCGTAGGACCTGAACCCGCTTTCGGTATATCCCATGAAACCGGAAAGGATATTATTCAACGAAAACTAGCTGAGGAGCACAAAAAGGCATGGCGTAGTCAAATCGGAATGAGGCATACGTTACTCTTCCTAGATGGTCCGGTACCTGATAGGATGCTAAAGCTGTCAAGACTGAGTAGACTGAAACTAAGAAAAATCACAGGACTAGTCACTGGACAATGTGACCTGAACAAGCATAGGATGGGAATTGAGAAAAGCCGTGGGTGTTTGGAAGAAGAGAAAACTCTCCAACACCTATTGTGTACTTATGAAGCATACAAAGAAGAACGCATGACGAAATTCGGGAAGCATATGCTTCTTGTAGAACAACTAAAGAGTATCCCCTGGCAGAAACTCATGGACTTCATAGAAGACACAGGAGTACACAAAGAGTAAAAAATCCAGAGGCGCACAAAAGGACCACGGGGACCGCAGTGCATGGACGCTAAGCAAAAAAAAGACATTTAGATTGTGTTGAGGAAATAAAGTATCTAGGATTAATAATATATAGTAACCTTACAATTTAATAGTCATTGTAAGGAACTAATCGATAATATAAGATCAAAATGCAATTATTTCTCTAGAATATGCCAGTCCATTAACTAGGAAATTTGAATTCTAAAATAAAAAACTATAATACACCCATTATTTATATATTGTCCAAAAATTGTGTACTATGTAAATAAATCATTCATAGTTCAACTTCAGGTTCTTCAAAATAGATGCTTACGGTCAATACTACAATATGACCGCTATACTAATATATGCTGACCTAACTTGAGTTTTTATCAATTAACCAAAATTTATATTTTTTAACATGTGTTATATATATATATAAACTTTTTAATATTTTACCTAAATACATAACTAGAATTGTAAGGAGCAATTCTGATATCTATAACTATCAGACAAGAGGTAGGGATGATGTACATGTGAGTTTTGTAAGGCAGCAAAGATCACATCGCTTATTGTTTTGCCAGGACATAATTTAATTCAATGACCTAAAAGCATCCTTGAAGTAAGTGAATACCTTACCTCTGTTTAAAAGACTGATGAAACGAAAATAAAGTGAAGTAATGTGATATTTCGGGTTAGTTGTCTCTGTAAGTTAGTTAAGAAGGATACCTAGTCTAATCTACCAAACCTTAATGAGTGCAATTTAGCTATAAGTGTGTCCTTATAAAAAAGTATTATGTATACTGGGTGTCCCGTTAATATGGAGAAATAGCTGGACCATAGATTCATGGGGTCAAAATGTGGTGATTTAACACAACTTATCTATATCCAAAAGTTTACGGTTGAGCCGGAATATGTCTTCAACTCTCCAAAATTTGTGTTTTCTGTTTATAACAATTGAAAGCTTTATTTGATTTGAATTAAATTTATTATTAATAATTATCATAATACAATATATCATTTTAGTTATTATGACAATTAGTGATAGGAAGTATAAAAACAGTAGTATCACCACTTTTAAGTTAACTATAATATTATTTTATTGGTTTATTATTTGTACATCCAATAAAAACTAAAAAAACACTACTTGAAAGACCATTTAATTTAAAAACTATTTTGTGTCTTAATAATATTTGGTATCTTGTGCAGTTTTTTGCACAAACAATAAAATATGTAAGTACTCTCGCAGTGGTTTAACCTGAGTGGTATTCCCCTTTAGGGATATTTTTATGGTTTTCATCTAGGACGACCATTAGCTTGCGATTGGTGGTGTAGCATTCATAATTTGCTACATTCTAACATTTTGCTTTGGGTCCTTGGATAGTATCCTTTTTAGCCATGTGGCTATGATTGTGGGTATTTTTACAAAAGAAAAATCGAGAGTTTCATCTATGGTTGCTTGAGGTTCGTTTAAATTATTTATAACAAATCCTGTCGGTTTCCTGCTTAATTGAAATCTCGTCTTGCTATTTTCTTACCTAGTTAAATTTCTTATACCATCATAAATAAGTGAATTGATAAAATATGATTTTTCTCTAAGGAAATAAAAGCTTATTTCAGTTGCAGTACAAGTTATTGACCTCTGCGTCCTAGGTTACCAATTTTTATCTCTCTATAGTTGTTCCAATACAGTGTATAAAATAATTCCTTGATTTTTATTTCTTTTAAATAAGTTTCTTGTACAAGTTATTCCATATCCACCCGTGATCTTAACTATAATTACGAATAACGAGGTAATATCAATTATCTTCCGTCTTTTTGAAATGATGAATATTGGTTTACAACTTCTATTTAGTAGGTTCGAATAAACCTTTACCTCTATTATTAGTATCAGTACTTCATCATGCGGACCTTTACATCACAACCTCTAATGAGACTGATGTTGTTGGTCTTAAGTCTGATTACTGTCTCCAGCTTATTGATAGGAGAATAAACTGCATCAAAGGAAAAATTAGAGAATTTCAAAAACTTCTAGAAAATAAGGCATCTGTAAAAAATAAGGCATACGTTTGCTATTCATGTTAATAGGTATATGAATACACGTTTGCAGTAGACGAATATGTGCCTATTGAAATAAGATGCGCTTGAGTTTTCTCAAAATACATATTGCTTTGAATGATGGTCTTTATCTACCACCTCTGTTTATAATATTATTTTACAGTTAGGTTTAATACTAATTAAATTTAAATAGAATAGTGTATTATATAATTTATAAGGAACTGTCCATTAGAGAGGTCTCGTATTGAGTTTTCTCTCGTCTATCAACAGCGTCCTTCTCATCTGCTTGGTTGATCCCACCGGGAGATAATTCAAGCATGCGTATCTCAAAAGGTGACAAGTTAAAACTGAATCCATAGTTTTCAACCTTGCTACGCTGCTGTCATACTTTTCTATTCAGAACTTACAAAACTACTAATATGGCTTTTCTTTTCATTTCGTAGTGAAAAAGACTCTTTTGTTTAATAGTCAATCAGTTACTATTTTAAACAGACAGAGAATGCATTTTGCGTCATTCCTAGGCGCAATTAGTTTTTGGACTGTCTTAGTTAGCCAGTTCAGTAAGGATTAATCAACACTCATAATTTTGATTATTTCTTCAAAGTACAGTTATTCAACAAAGATGATGAGATTTCAAGAGTTTTCCCAGAATATTTAAACCGGCTATAATTGCTACTTAGAAGTGTTTCTTAGACGTTTTCTTTTAGATTGTAGGTTGGTTATTATCTTCTTAGAATTAAACTTTGGAGGTGTTCATAGGTATTCGCAGGTGTTTTTGGTTATTGTTATCATCTTAAACAAATTAATTTTAGACGGATTTCTTTCTTTAGCTGTAATTAGTATTAACTGAATAAGAGATCTGAGGTAGATACCAACAAATTTAATCTTTTAATACTCCGTTATCTAGGCTTTGCAGCATTTTCTTTATTATATAATACAACTCAAAATTTCACAATTAATCTTCTTAAGAATTTTTAGTAATACAAATTATTAAGAACATATGCGAATATTATTATCTCCTTTGATTCAATATATTACTTTCTAACCTTCTGAATGTGTTTTAAATTTGTTACACCTGTCATTATAAAAAATATTTTATCTGTAGTAGATTTCTCTTGAATATCTTATTGGTAATATATCATCCAGGTATATTATTTATATGCATTTTATATTAATTTTATTATTTTCACTGCTTCTTTTGTTTCATATTTTTTTTTTAAATCTAACCCCTTTAAAAATACTACGCATCTACAGTGTCGCTGATATCTATGTAAACGGTTGGATAACTCCTAAAGTAAGAGAGCTAGCGAAAAATGTTAAGATACAAAAGTTTTAGTATTTTTTAAAATCTATCAAAATAAAGATAAATTAAGTATTCAGAATTAGCCAATAAGTCAGGACGAAACCAACTTGCTTTTCTTTAATGGAACACCCTGTATATTATTCATTATTTTAATTCATCTCGAAATTCTAAAATTTTCAAACTTTGATAACTCTAAAACGATAGGTTTAGCTTTATGGTGCGCTATACGAATTTTGTTTAGAATTTCGATATGAATTGAAATATGGAATAATATACAGGGTGTACCATTAAAGAAAAAGAAAGTTTGCTTCGTCCTGACTTTTTGGCTGATCCTACAACTTTTGTATCTTAACATTTTTCGCTAGCTATCATACTTTAGGAGATATTCGACGGTTTCCATACATATCAGCAACCCTGCATAATTAAACTATGCATACAATAGATAGAAACATTAATATGGGCTTACTCAGTTTAAGGATTTAAGAACCTCATTATTATTAATGTACTTAGGATTGTCTCTGAAAGAAATTAGGTTAATTATTGCCCTCAATTAACTTTGACTTGTTTACAAATAATTATTCATGCTTTCGTAGGGTAGTGGTGGTTATTAATCTAGATTCAACATTTATTTAGTTAATCTTTTTATGGGTAGAAATAATGGGTGTTAATTTAGTATTTAAGTTTTTTTTCATATTGTTTTATTTATGAATTTCAGTATTTAAGTTTTCAGTTCTTTGTATTATATTGTATTAATTTATATTTGCAAAGAGATTTTCGTTAATAAATAAATAAATAAATAAATAAATAATGCTAACACCATAGGACCTTGATGAAGGTAATATAGTTAATAAGTTATTTTACTACATCTTATTAATTTAAATTCTTCGGTTTGATATTTCAATCCTACATAATTCCGTATTTATGACCTTACCAGAAATAAAGTATCATTTTATAATTAATTACATCCCTTTTGTACAGACTGAGAAACTGTTATTCGAGCCGGCGCAATTATGGGGCTTTGTAAGAGGAATCCCTATCGTTTCCTTACGGCCGAAGAGGGTTCGTGGGGGGGATTAACGACAATGCCCCGGCTGCACTCCACTGACTTTGTTATTGTGTCAGGGATTGTTGAATCTACATCGCATCCGTGCATTACTCCACTTCACTTAATTCTTTTAGTGAAATATGTTTATTGCTCTGAGCAAGAGTGCAATTTTACAATGTTGTTTTGTTATATGAGATTAATTAATAAAATGCTATATGTCATCATTATTTGATATTAAATTTTTTCAAACTTTAGAGAAGTTTTGATAATAAAAATTTGTATCTGTATTTCGTTCTTTGTTTCTTTTACAATAAATTGTAAATTAATAATTTATAAATAATATTCAAATAAAAGTGCAGTCTAATCAATACTCCTCTTGAAGATTACTATAGTATATTTATATATTTTTCTTATATTTATTCTCAGTAAATATTATAAAACGTTCTTATACAATTTAACTTCACTAGTTCTAAAGGTAAAATAAACAATTTAATTAAGAAAGCCAACAATGGCATATTTCATGCTTTATAATTCAACGTTTTCTAAACAGTAAATAATATATTTCAACAAATTTACTTATTTATTCTGGTAATATTCCGTGTAAATTTACAGCTTTGTATGTATGTTAAAAGTGATTGTTTATTCAGTGTTTCAAATGGTTTAATTTATATAACATCAAATTCATATAATGCAATTTTATACTAAACCCAATAATTTATTGCACAATAATTTAATTTGTTCCAAGTTCAATTAGGATACAATTAATTAATCAAAATACAAATATAAAAATTCATGATATACTCCATTGATGGTAAGCGCACCTCAAGGGAATAATTTAAGGCCATTAGTGTTTTTGATGTGTGCTAATGATATATCCAATTACGTTATTGAATGATATATTGTTATATATGCAAATTATACTGCAATATTAAGTTTAGGCCGAAATTGAATGTAACTAAATATGAAGTATAGAATTTTATTCGCTCACATTTATTTACACGTAAAATTACCAGCCGATTTAATTACAGTAACGTTATATTTTTTCAAGCTAAATAATAGCCATTCGTGAAAACTGTTTAATTCTAACTAAAAATTGTTGAATTTTTCTTTAAATTGTTAATTATTTTCAATCTTCTTGTTTTGTCTATATGTATCTCTTAGCGTAAATACATAAATACAAATAAATTGTGTTTGTCCGTTTGAACTATAGATCTGTAGCCTCTACCCTTGATTGAAGTTAATAATAGATATAAAAAATGTATCTTTGCTAGTAGCTAGCTGAACTGTCCTGATGATTCGCACAAATGAATTCATGAATTGTGAATTATAAATCCGCAGGTATTCTGCCTCCGTCTTGTGGCCGGCCAGCCGTCTATGCCATCTGGACGACTTCTCCTAGGTGCTTTATTTTTTTAGGCCAGACACAACCACAATCAGTTTTAAAAATAAATGAACATTTACTCATAAACCTAAGACTATTATTATAATACACAACCGAATTTAAGCCGACGTATCAATTACGAAGGATTCTATTCGAGAGAAACGGTTATAACATTAACAGCCCAATACACCGTCTACAGGTACAGATGACTGAGCACCACACAAGTCTGCATGGCTCAATAGACCGGAATGATAGCTCAGGCTCAACACGCCATTCGTACTTTTTTTTATTAGAGAAGAGGAAATCCTGCACGGGTATCCTTATAGTAGAGTAGTGTCAGACTCCTACCACATAAAACCTCTCCTTCGCAGCTCTCGCCGAAAGGAGCAGCAACACTGAGTGGATTACGGTTGCTCAAGGTTTTGGAGAGATAATTGGGTGCCAATTAGAATCATACGTGGCCTTCGATGTTTGCTATCAACAGTGACATTGTACAAGGTGGGGCAAAAGTCCCGCTACCATTTTTATTGCCTATAACTTTGCTCGAAGAAAAGATAAGTAAGTTTGGTTTTCATAACATGTTTATTTGGTCTTTACATTTTTTTTGTAAATGGGCTAAATAGTGACCGCGATTCGCTATGCAATTTTCGGTTCTTTTTAGGACATTTTTCATGACATCCTTCAACATATCGGGCTGAATTTCCTCAATTTCGTGACGGATATTGTCTTTAAGATGTTGAATCGGTTGAGGCTTATTCACATAAACTTTTGATTTTAAAAAACCCCATAAGAAAAGTCTGCTTCTGTTAAATCCGGAGATCTGGCTGGCCATGCTAAATCGCCACCTCCCGAAATTAGTCTTCGTAGAAAAACGCCATTCAATAATGAAATTGTTGAACGAGCTGTGTGTGCTATGACCCCATCTTACAAGACAATTTCGAATCATGTCTTGGTACCGTTCAGCATTAACAGTAACTCCAACACCTTGGTCATTTTCAAAAAAAATACAGACCAATGATGTTTCCAGCATGAATACCACACTATATAGCTATTTTTAGTGGATGTAATGATGTTTTATAAATTAATTGAGGACTATGTGTTCCCCAAAACCGACTGTTCTGTTTATTGACGTGGCCACTGAGAAGAAAATGGGCTTATCGCTCATTATCAATTTAGACGAAAAATCTACAATTTCGCCAGACAGCCTTAGGATTGCATTACTGTACTCAACTCGTTGATCATGATCTCTCGATAGCAATTTTTGGGCTAATTGAATTTTGTACGGAAACATTTTCAAATCAGTTTTCAAAATTCGCCTTAATCTGCGTGCAGAAATGTGTAACTGGGAACCACGTCTCCGAATTGATGTTTATGGAGACTCTACAACACTATCGCGCACCAGAGCCACATTTTCAGCGTTGCGAGACGTCCGTTGTCTTCCATAACGAGGCCTGTTTGCTGTCTTACCGTACTGTCGAAAATTCACATGTAAACGATAAATTGTGGTTTTGTGAGGCACTGAACGATTAGGATATTTTTAACGCAATTTCCGCTGAGTGACAATAATAGAACGATTATTTTTAATAAATATTGTCACTATTTCTGCTCGTTCATGTGGCGTATATTTATCCATAATAAAATTTGGACGTCTACACAACACAATGGTTAAAGCGAAACTGAGCTAAACGTCACAGAAACAAGATGGCGCGCAATCAAAATGATAGCGGGACTTTTGCCTCACCTGTTATTTCGGGAAGTTTATTCCGGAAGGGGGTTTGTCGTCAACTTTGCTCTAGAGGTTTACAGCGATCTCTCTGATAGGGCCTCGAGTTACCGTCCGTCATGGCTTTTATAGCCCAACTACCCATACATAAAAAACAGTTCTAAAGTATTATTATACCCGAACTATACTTTATTAAAAGTAGTTTTATTGTTTGCTTTGTTTTGTCTTCTTAAATAAAATCTAAAATACATAAGTACTATGAAAACTATTATTATAATTTTAATTGCGGAGACCCGGGCGGAGTTCATTTTTTCGAGATGTTCTTCCACTCTGACGCATTCAGCCTATTCTCGTGAAGAATTCTTTGTTGGTGTTCTTCTGGCTCGTAAGCTCATTTGTATTTTTAATTAAACACTATTTCCATCAAAATAATTGATATTTCATTATGTAAAATGAATTTGTATATTCTGTCAACATGACATATATTTAAGTACATTTTACAGATTCCCCTTAATAATAACAATGGATAGACTGATTGATAGGTACATAAGGGACGAGATACTGTTAAAAGATCCCCTCAACAACAGGCAATATGCATATCAGCCGGGTAAGTCAACGGACTCGGCGCTGGACGACCTAAACAGGCTCATCACAAAGTCAATGGAAGACAAAGATATAGACATGGCCACATTTCTGAATATAGAAGGGGCGTTTAATAACGTCACAACAAACTCTCTCATGGAGGCACAAGCAAAGAAAGGAGTCCCGTTAAGCCTTTGCCAATGGATCAAGGCCAGCCTAGAGAAAAGGACAATCATATCCACTTTGGGGGGGCATACCATTAAGGCTAAGGCAGGGAGAGTGCTATCTCCACTGTTATGGGCTACACTAGTAGATGATCTTCTAGGAAAACTGTTCAAAGAGGACATCAACTGCCTAGGGTACGCGGATGACTTAGCTATTGTCATCAGGGGCCGCTTCGCAGGAGTTGTCTCGGAACGAGCACAAAGAGCCCTAAACATAGTAGACAATTGGTGCAAACAGGAGCGATTGACAATCAATTCACAAAAAACACAAATTGTCGTATTCACAAAAAGACGAGCATTGCAAGGCCTAAAGCCACTGAAGCTCGTGGGTACGGAAATTCCCTTCGTAGGGGAGGCAAAGTACCTGGGAGTAACCTTTGACGCCAAAATGACGTGGAGGCCACACATCACAAAAGCCACCAAAAAAGCAACAATATCATTGGGCAGGTGTCGCAGAATGTGCGGGAAAAATGTCTCAGTACAACAGGAGCCCTAAGCACCACCCCAACAGCAGCCCTAGAAGCCATCTTGAACATACCACCATTACACATCTTCATTCAAGGAGAAGCCAGATCCGTATCATACAGACTGATGCAAGGACAGGCGCCCATAATCCGATCACACGGAAAAACGCACCAATGGCTAGAAGACGAGCTGAAGGCTAATGCGATTACAGCAATTCCTAGCGATGCCATGGTGAAAAAATACAATTTCGAAAAGAAATACAAGGTTCTAATCCCACAAAGAGAGGACTGGGTCGAAGGCCAACCTACCAAAGCAGAATCATGTTGGTTTACGGACGGCTCAAAGACCGACAAAGGGGTAGGAGTAGGTATATACGGCACAAAACCCGAGACAAAGGTTTCTGTCAGTCTCACCAAGGACACCACGGTGTTCCAAGCAGAGGCGATAGCTCTTTACCACTGCACAAGAGAAATAGCAAGACAAGACACCAAAAGTAGGTCAATTGCTATATTCTCAGACAGCCAGGCGCTACTAAGAGCACTAAGCTCCACACAGGTCGAATCTAAGCTAGTGTGGGACTGTATATGCGCTCTTAACCAACTTGGCTGTCAGAAAAAAGTAACAATCACATGGGTCCCAGGACACGGAGGACATCCGGGGAATGACATAGCAGACGAATTGGCCAAACAAGGCTCGTCAAAAGCAGTAATTAGCCCGGAACCCTCTTGCGGAATCTCCAAAACCGCAGTCAAACGATCCATAAAAAAAATGGGTGGAGACACAGGCCCATACCTGGTGGACGAACTCACCAGGACAAAGACAGGTGAAACAGTTCCTTAAGAAACAATCGCCAAAATTCACGACCGAACTCCTGAACCAAGACAGGAAAATGGTCAAAACAATAGTAGGCCTGATAACAGAACACTGCAAGCTCAACAAATATATGAGCAAAATAGGCCTGGTGGAAAAAGCACCATGCAGATTCTGCCTAGAGGAAGAAGAGGACTCGTTCCACATCCTATACCACTGCGAGGGTCTAGCAAGGATTAGATATCAAAAACTAGGCACTACAAACCCAAGCGCGGAGACTTATACCCAAGCCCCTCTGGCAGGGCTAATAGGACTAATCAAAGAGGCAAAGCTAGAGCTGGTCATCTGAGATAAACAGGGATCCACAATAGACCTGGAAAGGTCGCGGTGGAATAGGCGCTGGTGCCACCCATATAACATCTATCTATCTATCTATCCCCTTAATAATGGTTTCCTTTAACTCCTCTATTTCCCCTTAGAAGTCCGGCGTATGATGTGGGTTTATTACGACCACGACGTTTTTGTCTGCGATGCCGACCGTCATGGTCCCCGATAGAAACGACAGCGGAGTACCCAGTTATTTATCGTGTTCCACAGTTGACCGAGTTGATTGCGTTTCGCACGTCTAAAGTACCGATAGCACAGTACCGCTTAGCTCTACGCTTCCATCGTACGCTAACGAAAACCTGAAGCGCTTTGTCGACCTTGCCTTTTGAAACCCGTATTGGTTCGGTGACAGGTATCGAGTTCCTTCTGTGGATTTTTCTAACCAGTTGCAAATGATCTTTTTCTGTACTTTTCCCGCCTGTGGATCGAGTCTCTAATCTAACCACAAGCGTAAAGCTTCGTGTCCATGGCCGCCGGTGCGTCCGATCGATGATCTGGTGACAGATCCTTGGTGTAGGAAAGTTCTGGATTTTCCAGAAACAGCGTTATTACGACCCTTTACAAGAACCCTAGGCTGAATGGTAAAGACGTCTTCAATCTTTTCAGCTACTACATACATGACCTTTGATTGCTCATCTGAGGGCTCGTCATGTCTCACTGGTTCTCGCGATCTAGGGTGCGCTGTTTTTGACGCCAAGTCTCACGACAGAGCCCGCGGAGGAGTAATTACCTCGTTCTACTGGTGCACGATGGTTCTTCCCGTTGTTCGTCGTCACACCTGCATCACAGGCGTCTGCAACCAGCGACATGTTTTACGAAGACTATGCGGCGTGCGGTTGTGGATCAAACACAGAAGGGGTTTTAAAGTCGATTTATTTACTATTTATATATTATAAGAGAGGTCAGTTCTGTGTGTGGGGGCCGGAAGCTCTCGTGCAATCCACAAAGTGACAGACGTTTTGAAATAAAAAATAAACAAAGTGAAAAAACAAATTTTTATTATATACATTTTGAAGGTAAACTCTTAGGCTATTTTTCGACGTAATCGCCATATAAATTAAGGCATATATCATAACGTTTTACAAGATTTTCAATGCCCTCTTTGTAGAAATCTGCTGCCTGCGAGTTCAACCTCTGGTTTACACCGACATGGAGTTGAGCGTCAGTGTCAAAGCGTTGCGTACCGAGCCACGTCTCGTTCGTTGGGAACCGATGGTAGTCGCTCGGGGCCAAATCCGGGCTGTATGGCGGATGACTGAAAATTTCCCATCCAAAATCAAGCAAGAGCTCTTGAGTACGATTGGCTATGTGTGGACGAGCGTTGTCATGGAAAAACAAAATTGTATTGTTTTCCCCGACGCTTGTTTTGTATCGCGCGTCTTAATTTTCGGTGTGTTTCGCAATACCTCTCTGAATTGATTGTTTGCCCACGTTCAAGAAAATCAACGAAAATCACTCCCTAAGCATACCAAAACACAGTAGCCATGATTTTTCTTGCTGACAGCGTCTGCAGACACTTCCTCGGTTTCTTGGGCGAATGCGTGTGACCCCATTGCATCGACTGCCGTTTTGTTTCACAGGTTTACCCAAGTCTCGTCAACAGTTACGATACGATCGATAACATGGTTTCTACTTTTGTCGTATATTTCCAGAAATGTCAGTGCTGCAGCAAGTCTTTTGTTTTTGTGGTCTTCCGTTACGATTTTCGAAATCCACCTGGCACAAAATTTGTGGTATTCAAGTTTACCAACTACGATTTTATGAGCTAATCTCCGTGAAATTTGGGAAAACTGTTCCGAGAGTTCCATAATAGTGAAACGACGATTTTCATGGATTTTTTCATTAATTTTTACCAAAAATTCATCAGTCACAAGACTAGGCCTACCACTGCGATCCTCATCGTGAACAGTGGTTCGGCCATTTTTAAAGTCAATGCACCAATGCCTCACTCGGCTTTCACTCATTATTCCGTTACCGCACACGTCACAAATCTGGCGATAAATTTCAATCGGTTTGTAATTTTTTTCAAAAGTGATTTGTTCTTGTAGTCTTAATAAGACTCATTTGTTGTAGATTTTACGAAAATATTTTCGTGTTTTTTCTATTGTAATTTTTTGCCAATAAAAACCTTATCACAACTCGCACTTCACAACTGGCGGGATTTTCAATTGCAGCGCTCATTTTAAAACGCCACTGTATACAAAGTACAATATGCACGATGCTGTAGTCATCACGGCTGGTTGCGTACTAGGTGTAGAAACATTCTCTAGCTAGTGCCACCAACTGCCGTGCTAGGCCAAAACGTCTATCACTGTCTGGAATGCCCACGTATTTACTTATTACATTGCTGTGTGTTTATTCCGTTTTAGTTTTTTTTGTATTATTAACAGTCAATTACTACTTCTTTTGTTTGTTTTGTAGTTATTTTTCTGTTGTTGATTGTTACATTGGTGATTATTTGCTGTAGTTCGGAATTATGAATTATTTTTGTTTTCATTTAACATCAATATATTTGTATTTTGAAAACAGTATAAGTTCCACCTTGTTGGAGCTCGAAACTGTTTTCGTCCACCTTCTGCTGCAATATTAAAAGTCTTGTGGTCACTATGGATATAAAAGTCACTAACGTGCCGCGATGCTACTTGAGGAGCAAGGTTCTCGCTGGCAAAAGATATGTCTATGACAGAGGAATTTCCGTTTCATCAGAACGTCGGCGTTGGCTCTTTATTATATCTTTGCACTCCTTTCTAATAAAATATAACAAAAAGTAGAAAACACACTCAAAATTTTAGCTGAAGGAAGGACGGGCAGAGTTTACTTCTTCGAAGGATCTACCACTCAAATCCATAAATATACATCATCATCATCGTCATTTGTTGAGAAGTGTCACTTTTAGGACGTGTATGAGGGCCTCGCCTCTCCAATTGGTTTCTCTGCTGCTCCATCGTCGACTCTTTGCATCTTCCACTAAGTCATACAGTAGGTCCTCAAATTCACACTGCGTGATGTTCAGTGAAGCATAAATGCTGAACAGATAGATGCCCCCACTTTGACTCAGAACAATCCGCTGCTCATCTTGTCGTATCCGGAACCCAATAAATTAATTATAATTCCAACATATGCATATGGCATATGGTGATGTTCTGACAGGACAGGATGGCACGACTTGCTTTAGCATGTCATGGGCTGCCTTGCCTCATCTCTATTTCTTGCACTCATGCACCAAGTGCCTAAAGGCACCTGTAGTACTTCCTTACATCTGGCATCTCCAGGATGCACAGTTGACCCAGCTAATGCGCTTGCATACCCATGTACGCTTCGCAAATGGACTTGACAACCGCCGACCCAACAGTTGCATCCAACCACTTGCTCAGAGCGTCACAGACCTCGGCAGTAGTCGTTAGCTCATTGAGATCTCGGATTTCAATACCACCAAAGCAATATTTTTTCAGACCTTCTAAAGGAACGTGTCCCTCTTTAACTGCTTTAGCATATCGGCGTAGGTCGGGCTGCCTCGCTTCACCTTTACTATCTTAATTTCCGGATGTTATGATTTTAATTTTGTTGATCGTGAGCGTCGCCTGGTTATCACCTGCTGCCAGCCCAACCGTGGAAGTCCTGATGCCAGATGCATTTTAGTTGGCGGTGCGTTTCTCTTCTGGTTTGCTTTACTCTTTGCCGCCATGGGAGACTCACGCTTGTTCAGAACCTTCTCGTTTTGATTGCCTCGATTCTTATGGTTAGATCGCAGACCAGGAGTAATTTACATGTCCGCTGCCACTTCGCCTAGGCGCGGTCTGGTGCACATTTTGTAAAATTGCTGAAAACAGCCTCTTTAAGCCAACCCCAGTTCCCCTAAGCTTAGCTTCCGCTTTGCCAGTCCCGGAATACGCCAATAGACTAACGCTGGCCCGGGGGGGACACAGTTCTCGATTTTCGTATTCAACTCACGCTTTGAGATCAGGGCCCTACGTCGATAGAACAAGGTCATATCAGTCCTTGTAAGGGCATTTCTAGCGGACCGATGAGTTTGGCTTTTTTCTTGAGGTTTTCCTCAAGTTTTGTGTGCGAGAGGTATTTTGTTTCCCTTCTGCCCTCTATATCTAACAAGCCACGTAGGGAACAAATTCGCCATGTGATATTTGTTTGGTGTGTTTGTTGCAGTTATTGATATTACTTCTTGTTCCTAAGTTAATGATCTGAATTTCTAAGCCCTTTACTTAGATATCGGATTGATAGGGATTGTAGCTTCGTCATTGTATAGCGTCAGTGTATGACAAAGCCCTGGTTTTGATATTGGTTTAATTGATTGGATTAAAGAAGAACTGGTGCAATATTACTTTTAATTTCGATTATTTTATTTAATTGTTTATACATTATGTGTTTTGGAATCTTATTTTCCAGATTTGATTTTCTGTGAGGGTTGTTTTTTGTGATTTTTTATGTGTTTTTATTTTTCTACTATAGATCCTAAAATTTGTTTATTTTAAAGTCTATCCTTAAACAAATGTTATAATTTTCTTTGCATGTTTAATGTAATTTTCTTGTTTGCATGTAGTATTCTACTTTTCTTTAATCATTTTTTAGTTATATTTTTTGTAGTTACTGCTTTATTTCATTTGTTTCTATTAATTTTGTTTTTTTTTAACCGCTATCTTTATTTACACAACAATTATTATTATTCAGATACAAATCGTGTAAAAACAATATACATGAATATAAATTTTTTAGCTCTTCTGGATTATTTGCTAACTAGATAAACTATCCTTACGATTCACACTAAATAATTCATGAATTGTAAGAAGAGGGTGTTAATGTTTAGATATAATTTATTATAGCGAATGTTTTCCAATTTAATACCGCTTCTGACAATAAAGTTCGGTGAATAGTCCTGTAACATTAATATAGATGAAATATTAACAAAAGTTACCTTACTGTTCTTTGAAATAGTTACCTCCCATAACTATGAACCGCTGAGACCTGTTATATGTATATATATATAACTTCTTTTGGCATGGAGTTCAAAAGCCACTCGTCACGTTTCGTTGGATGTCAGAAATATCAAATCTCTTTCCATAGATCAATTAAACGGACAACAACATGCTTTCGATACAAAAATATTTTATAAAAACTATAGATCTTTATTTACTAACTAAATATTTTTATTTACATTTCAAATTTTATTCATAAATGCTGCAAATAGTTCAACAATATAAAGAAAATTACCAGTTAAGATTTATATTGTGTCATTACAAATTGCTATATAGAACATATTTATTCATTTACAAAATTGAAATTCTAGTATAATATAAATTAAAGTATATAAAATTTATAATCGATTTATTGCATTAATGCTAACCTTCGTTTAATTCGCGCATTGCATTAGTTTGTAGGAACATATCCTAAATTCAGTAACATGTTCCTTGCTTGTAAGGAAATAGTTTCAAGTTCTTATGAATATACCGGGTATAATTAATTTAGTAAGTTCGCTAGTCGATCTATTCACGAGTATGTACTGAACAAATTACTTAAATAATCTTCACACATAGATTATTTAGCAATTGAAATATAATAATTAAAATTAACAAATAATAAAACAAAATCTCTCTAGAACATTATATTATTATACCTTCGATATTAGCTTATGATTGCTATTTTATTTATGTCTATGTTTTAAATTCGAATAAAAAATTTAATTTCTGTAAATATTCATTATATATTAAATAATTTTACTAATTTTAGTTCTTTTAATAGTTTAGTATATAAATTTGTACAACTTATTGCGTAATTTTCTAAGTCATATTTACCCCAAAACAGACAAATCAACAAGAATTTTATAAAAATTACACAATTTCTGCCAACAAATTAGGGTAGGGGCGATTATATTTAAAAACCTGACTCCAGTTTATGCGGTGATCCGACACCCCCTAAGGCTCTGATAACACCGCGTTTACGTGAAACAAGTTTACACTTCGTGAATATAAAAGCAAAATTCGTTTTGATTTATTTCAATGTAAAATAAAACAATTCTAAAACATGCACATATTAAAATATACATTCATAAAAATGTAGCGAAATATTTATAATGGTTTAATATTCATTTTATATATTATTATAAGGTTATTTATAAATATTATACTGTGAGATTGATTCATTTGTAAAAAAATTCTAAAAGTACTTCTAATAAAATATTGATGCCTCAATTTATATTTAACTAAATTAATATTTAACACAAATAAAAACACATATATCACAGTATTATAATAATAAGTAGTTTTCACTAGAATGAGCGCTAAAATTATATAAAGTAAATAATAATTTAATCCAAAGTAGAATAGAAGGCACCAATTATGCTCGAAGTAAACATAAAACATGAATTATTAAGAAAATATCTCATTCTAATCAAAGCAATCATATTGGCAATATAGAATCTTATATTACTGTTAATTGTTTAAAAAAAACGAACAGAAAGTGTCACCGAAGAGTACAATGTACAAAATGTTAATGTGTTTCCTGAAATACAATAAATTATTATATCAATTCCAACACGGATTTAAGAGGGAAGATCCACGGAAACTTAACGATAGATGAAAATGATGGTAGCGACCGTTACTATGTGATAGTTCAATAGTGGTATAAAAACGTCAAAATTATTTTTATTTACCCATTTGACGACGGTACTTATTGAGTTAATTTATGACCGCATAGGTGAAGGAGAATCTGTTTTCAGGGTTTTCTTTGACCTTTCTAGGCGTAGAAAAGGCCATCACTATTTTAACAAATAAAATGTACAATATTGGAATAAATGGTGTCATTAATGATAATTTCTCTCGCAAAAACCGATGATTAACTGACAAAATAGACAACATATTCCAGGAATGATGATTTTAATTTAGGAACACCTCACTCGTTCCCTTATTAATCCTCTTGTACATAATAAGTCATTTTATTAAAAAGCAGTTTATAAGCCTTTCGCGCAGTGATTCAGATTACCCGATTTGTTCATTTATATCGATTATATTCATGTAGCCCTGGAGAAAACTGCTGAAGTTCATGCAAAGCATTCGACCCCATCAATAATTCGGTTTTTGTTAAAAACCTCAAGGTTATGGCTTAGGTAATCCATTACTAAATTGGTTTTCAACATATTTATCTGAGAGGAGAAAGTGAAAATTAGTCCAAGCTGTCAAAATTGTATGTCTCTACATCAAGTGTCCCACAAGGGTCCAATTTGAGACCATTTTTGTTTATTATTTTTATATTTCACTTAGATACTACACCAACCTGCTCTTAGATGATCACAGATGATTTAAAGCTTTATTACAAATAATTGATTGATGAGGCTGATAAATGTTGAAAGTTCATCTTCCCTTTATATGAATAAAACTATATAAGTACTTTCGTTTACCATTTCTTCGCCTAAAGAAGCCACAGTGTGGCGAAACAATTGCAGAGACTTCATTACAAAGTTGAAAATGTTTGCCATCTATTGTTAAATCTGTACCTGGGAAGAAAAAAAAACTAGATAATTATTATTACAATGTTGGCGGCATTAAAGGAAAAATCAAATCGTTTATGTTCAGTGCATATGTATGAGTTTACGAAGTAATTATTTTGGTAGAAACGTGGTTGGATGGTACGGTATGTGACGCCGAATTAGGTTTAACTGAATTCTTAATATACAGATTGGACATATCCATTCTTACCAGCAACAAATCACGTGGTGCTGGCATTCTTATTGCCGTAAGGAAATATTTAAAAAGCACAAACGAGCGATAATTTAGAACAATTATTTGTAAAAGTTATGGACAAATTAATTATTAATATTGTTTTATATTTCACATGCTGATGAGTTAGAAAAAATCTGTACCGACAATTCATGTTGCGGTGTGGGATAACACTAATGGAGACTTATTAGGGCTTAATAATTATAGTTATCCGGTAAGTATTCTTGCAAATGCTATTAGTTACTACCAACTACAACAAATAAACAATATCCCAAATAACAAAGGTGTTTATTTAGACTTATTTTTTTGTAGCATTTGTGATTTGAAAGTGAAAGTTGCCAGTGATCCATTGGGTGAAGAAAGTTTACATCATATTCCATATTCATTGGATATAACTTTAAACGTGCTAACTACTGTGCTATTAATAACTACCTAGCGAATATTAATTGGGACCATTTTTTGGTCCCTCGGTTGAGGAGAACATTTCTACTTTTAATAATATTTTATGTTCAGTGTTTGAGATGTTTATCCCTATTACGTTTGTAAAATCGTCAAATTATCCCAAGTGGTTCAATACTGAATTAATTAAATTAACTAAATTGAAAAAGGAGCCGCATATGAACTATAAACGTTATGGCTCTTGATGTTATTATGAATTATTTAAAAATTTGAGAAAAGATCTAAACGATATGTTATACAAAAACTATATTGCTCGCGTCGCAACCCAATTAGACAGTAATCCCAAACAATTTTGGGATTATGTCGATGTATATCGTAAAACTACTGGGTTTCCCAAAGATATGCACTTAGACAACGAGGTTAGTCATAGCATTGAATATAGTATGGAATTGTTTGCCAAACATTTTTCTAAGTCATACAATATTAAACAAACTAATACACTGCCTTACTATCAGGGATATATAGAAAATAGATTCTTAAAATGTATGTCATATATAAGCCGTGTTGAAATACAATTAGCTGAAAATAGTATGCTATATCTAGGTTTAACTTCATTACATAGACGAGCATAGAACTTAATATGTTCTTCCATTACAAAATTGTAAATAACCTCATTGATTCCAATGAAATAACTGGACTTATTAAATATCATGTGCCTAAAATTAATACGCAAACAATTATTCCTGCATATTTACTTTTTTAGGACTACATATAGCTTGAACTGTCCATTATCCAGATTAACTCGCATTGCTAACAATATTTGTAATGACATTGATTTTATATGAATTCCTTTTAGTCAAATTAAAAAAACATTTAAAACAGCCTAAATTTACTTGAGCTGGTCATTTATTTACTTTAATATATTAATTATTCATTAATTTTTTCTTCATAAATTATTTTTAATGTTTTAATATATACAGATTTTGTATTTTGAGATACCCAATCTATTTTACTCTAAGACTAATCTATATTTACATTGCTTTATTAGATAACATTTAAATCGGGATCTATTGCACAAGAGTTAAATAGATCATCATAAACTGTAGTTTGTATACTCACTTGTTTCTAATGCCGAAACTTTAACCATTTGTCTATTAATTATTACCCAATTGCCTTGTAAGTAATAATATTGTATTACTGCATTATTGTTACAATACAAAAACAACTATAAATTTATTTTACAGAATTTAAAGTTTTGGTCCTGCTAGAAAATATTTCAGTGTAGTTAATCATATCTTCATATTCGTATATTTGTATTAAATTAGAAATATCCATATAAGTTTTAATGGGTTTAATTTAGTTTAGTGTAATTGTTTATATACTTTTAGTAAAATATATTATTTTCATCTTGTCTAATAACAATTTTTCGTATGTTTTAATAGAAGTGCTGTATAATAATTAGAAGGTAGGAGTATTATTTATATAGCGATCGAGTAACAAATTTACTAAAATTGTGTTATCTTACTAAAGACTAAAGATGTATAATCATTATTATTTACAATAGAAATAATCGAGAAATTTTTGTGGCAAATGCTACTACTCCGTGAAAAATTATGTTAACTTGCATATTATACTTCTTTTGAAATAGTTAAATAGGCAACCTAAATAACATTATTTTATAAAAATTAATTAATCTTGTTGATATTACAAAACAATAAAAGTAAAAAATGTATTTCCAATTTTTTATGATCAAAATCTATTTTAAGACTTTTTCAACAAAAACATTCATTTTGCAGTCCCCTATATACCATTTACAAAAAAAAGGATGACAGAGATTTTGGGCTCAACTTATGGTTGCTTTTTGAGTAATTTCGAATTCATTGTTTATTCGGATTTTACATTTTCGGATTTTTCCGCCGTTTTCACAGAGACACAGATGTGGAATTGTTTTTGAGTTTTTAGAAAAACCAATAAATAGACCACGGCTAATTAAAATATCATTCCGCGATGGTAAAGAGGCAGAATACGTTTAAATGGTGACATGACCTACTTACAGCGTGATCATTTTTCAGAAAGACTTAGAAATGCGCAAAAATAAGGTGAAATAGGCCTGACAATTAAATATAATAACTGCCATCCCTTTATTGTTAATTCGCTTCCTAAAAAATTTCGGTGACCTCAAGGGCAAATTATCCAGTACTAATATTTAAATATGTGATATTATTGTGTTAATAGTGTCCTGACTTAATGATCCACCTAAAGATATGGAACTTAATCTGGCTTATTTCAATAGTTATATTTAATTTTGTGTCCAAATAGTAGAAAATTAAGAAGCGAGAGCGACCTGAACACTATCAAAAATAATTTATAGGACTGCATTAGGACCAAAAAATATAGCAACACATATAAATAACATCTTTATTAACAAATAAAAATACAAAGATATAATATAATATATTATATATATAATGTAATAATATGAGTTAGTCTGCAAACTGGCAATAGTTCAGCGGTCTATAAGTCCGGATATGTCAGTCTTGTTAATCTGTCTCTGATGATAATGAAGATGATGATAGATGATGTGATGAGATGAATTCAAATGTTGTGAATGAAGGGGTTTTATATTTTGGAATCAGGTTCGGATTTCTGCGAAAGCAGTAATGTGAAAAGATGGGTTGGTTAAAGGATTTTTTTGATAATTTTTCACTTAGGTATGGAAGGCGTTCATTGATAGAAACAACTGAGGTGGAGTCATATAGAAGTTGGTTAGAAGTATTATGTGTAGGATTGTTGATGTGGTGGATTTTTATTAAAATTCTTATTGACGATGGAGGCTTCTACTTCGTTATACATATTTAATCACAAATTAAACACAATAATCACTTTGTTTTGTATAAGCGTTATTTATTTATATGGTGACCAATGGTAAAATTTCTAGACCTCCCAATAACTAAAACTAACATTTGACATATATAGAAAACCTACATTCACAGATCGAGTAATCCCTAATTGTTCCAACCACCCTTATAAACACAAATTAGCGGCCTTTAATTCAATGGTATATCGCGCTTTCAATATTCCCCTCTCAGATGCCTCATTTAAAAAAGAAATAGACACTATTAAGAGAATTGCTGGTTCAAATGCTTACACACACTTGTTAATCGACAGGTTAGTTAACCAACAAAAATATGAAAAAAATCCAAAAATACATTTACGCAGGTTCAGAAACTTTCAATACAAAACCATACATCCCTCTAAAGTATTTTGGCAATATATCATTTAAAATTAAAAATATTTGACAAAAACACAACATAAATATTGCATTCAAACCTTTTTCTAAAATTAAGAATTGTTTTTTAATCACAACACCAAAATACCAACTGCTCACAGATCAGGGATATATAAGTTGACATGCGAATCTTGTAAAGGTGGGTATGTGGGTTAAACTGGTCATAGTTTTAAGACTCGTCTGGGAGAACATTTACGCTCTTTTCGACAAAATTTAATCGACAGTCGTCGATTCGCCAGACATATGATTGAAAATAATCATTCTTTTGGCGAGGATGTATTTTCGGTTATTCATTTTGCCGAAAAGGGTCGTAAAATGGACCTCATGGAATCATTGGAAATTCATAAAGCATGCGCTAATCCGGAAACTCCAGTAATTAACGACCAGCTTGACCTAGTATATACTCCTATTTTTAATGCAGTCGTATATAAATACCGCTCGTTTTGTAGTTCAAGTTACTTTCGGTTTGAAAATGATACGCTAATGTATTGAAACCAATGGTCACCATATAAATAAATAACGGTTATACAAAACAAAGTGATTATTGAAAAATTGTACAGGAAAAAAAGGAGAGGGTAGGATGCAACACATTATATCGAATATAAATAAATTAAATAGACAAGTTTCTAAAAATAAGATGATAATCAGTCCACGAAGTTGGTGTAAAGGACCATCTCTTCGAGACGCGGAACGGACATACACGAAATAAATTAAGAATGATTTTAAAATTACAAGATGATCTGCACAAATAAAAAACAACTGTCAAACTTGCAAATGTTTTATTCACGATTTCCTTCTGAACTTAAAAACAACGCCAAGAGTACGTTAACATCAACTTTATTTCAATTAACTGATTTTGAATGTGGTCATATTATTGACATGAGAGAGGTTAGATTTTCGCTAGGAGAAATTGCTCATCGTGTAAACCGAAATGGCAGATTTTCAACAACTCGATTAAGTGCAAATGATTGGATGTGCGGTGTAGGACACAGAATATCAATTGCAACTGTTTATCGCCGGTCTTATGGTATAATACATCCCATAAGACCATAGTCCATTTGAAGTCTTCCTCTTACACCACTTCACCCTCTACACAAACTACAATATGTTTTTGGTGAAGCTGATTGACGTCCTATCATATCCTCTTCGGTCGCCTGTATTGTTGCCCATTGAACATGTATGAGATGTTATCGGTAGACCACACTCTCTAGATAAATTCCACGATCTACAGCTACCGATTCAAGAAGCTTGGGGCGATATGACACAAGCATATATATAGATCACTTAATTGATATCGTTCTACTCCGTCTAAATGAGTGCATTACAAATCGTGGCATAGCAACTCTATTGAAAAAACTTTACAATACAAACATATTGATTTAAAACACGTTAAAGTATAAACAATATAAAATTTAAAGTATTTAATTAACAACAAAACAGACATGTAAATATACAGACAAGAAATTATTAAACATTTTCTATAAAGCTCGATAAATATTCATCGAATGAGTAAAACGAGTTTTGAAGAAGATATCTACGAATCTGTGTTTTTAATCAATTCTTTTGAAGGTTTTGAATCATTTCAGGTAATGAATGAATGACTTAGAAAGCCTAAATGAATTTTTCCGCGAGTGTCATAGTGATGAAAGGACGTATTCTCGCGATATTTGTCGGTATTACACTTAACATGCATTAAACATTCCAAAATATAGATGCATGAAATAGACAGTATACCCAATATTCTATAATATTCCCTACAATCCTGACGATAAGAGAGACCCGCCAAAATTCGAAAATCTCGCCTTTGCATACGAAATATATCGTTTAAAATTGAAGAAAATGTCCAAGTGCACAAAGCCAAAATATGTAGAGCGAACCATATTTGTTGTGACCAATCTTTCTAAATTTCTTAGAACGAAAATATTTTTAGCTAACTTTGTTGTTAGTAACTTCCCATGTGCTTGCCACGTTAATTGCGAATCGATCATTAATCCAAGAAATTTTACAGACTAAATTTTAGACGGTTTTAAGTGTTTTAGGGTTAATAGCGTTTCGGTTGTTTTAGTAACATTTAATTTTAACTGGTTGCCAGTAGTAGTAGTAGTAGTGTTAGGCTATCGACCACGTGGTCCTTCCGCCATGTGTCATTTGTGTATTTGTGTGTGTGTATAAATGAGCTTGTTACTTTAAAGGATCGCCCCCATCACTCTAAAGCACCATTAATTGTATCCCAATGGTGAATGGTACCGGTCACCCATCCGACTACTGACCCGAATCAACGTTGTTGCACGTCAGTTCGGGGCCGTAACCGATGCGCCACCACCGGCGTGTGACTGGTTGCCATTAAACTACATTTCGGCAACTGACTTGTCTATATTCAATTTCTGCTCTATAGTTAGAAGGGAGTCTCCACGAGCAATTAGAGTTGTGTCGTCTGCGTAAAGAACTAGCGATGTGTTTGAGATGCAATCAGGAAGGTCGTTCAACAACAACATGTTTTCTCTCAAATAGGTATGACGGAATTATTCGTATTTCACACCGGCTGAAATTAATAAAATAAAGTTTTCTACAGTATTTCAAGCGTCATACAATCAAAAGCTTTACTGAGATCTAGGAAATTGCAATGTACAACTTCTTCATTTTCAAAAGCATTGATGCATAAGTCAACAAACAAATAATAGCTAATATATTTGATTTTGATAATTTATTTTTAATTACCGTGTTCGAGCGTTTCTCGTTCCTCTTTTCAGGGAATTTAAAAAAAAATATTTTAATTCGGACATTCTCTAGCCACATTACTGGTTTCCTCAGCTCCTCAAACTGATTAGCGACCACCCCCACTTTAAAAATGGAGTATTCTTTGGGATGCCTTGATTTGAGTTGCTCCACTGTTGAATTTGGGATATTTATGGACTTCAGATATTCCGTTAAATCCGGTGCATTCAGATGAGGATCTAAATTGTGGCGGCTTTCTTTGGTTTCCAATTCATTGAGTGTATCATTAGAAGAATTGGAGGTTGTGTCATCTAGTACATCCAATTCATCAGGTCGACTACTTAGCACCGACTTAACAATATTTGTTGGTACTTTATCATTCTATGGGGCAGGATTATTTCTGTTTTTATTATTTTTGTGTATAGTGCCTTTTGAGATATGTACTTTCTTAGAAGATTTTTATTTTTATACTCCACCTCTTCTTGTATAATTTTTTTAAAGTTATTTTTAGTGGTGAGCACGTCATATGATGGTTTATCGCAAATTATCGGTTTATTATTTACTTGAAACGAATTGGATGGGCTATTTTCATCAATATGACTTTTACTTCCATAACTATTGGATGATTAACAAGTACAATGTTTCATGCAACCGGGATGACAAGGCCGCTGACATTAATGCATCACCAGACATCGATGTAGAATATGTTATATTTTTTTTATTTATTTATTTATATTTTTTTATTAAGGATGAGATTGATTACAAAGGTGACAATTAATTAGACAGAACGATTAGCGATTAATATAAGTAAGGATTTAAATTAAAATATTCACTACAGAAAATTACGATCCGTCAACGTCAACCATCAAAAATCATAAAAAGAGAAGAAAAAATTCTCTAGTAATTTATTTACATCTAAACAAAAATTTGTTTGACATCCTAAACAGTTAATTTCCCTGACAAAGGTCATTCTGATTATTATTACTATTATATATTATATTACTAATAATAGACAATACACTCAATGCATGCAATATTAAAAACACATTCGTATAAAATTATTGCATTTCGTGCACGTGTCTGCACTCTTTTGTGTTATATAGCATACTTTATATTATCAAGACTGTGTTTTCACCACTCGCAACAGTTTTCCTTCAGAGAAACTTAGTAATTATTCCATAAAAATTTCTATTTAAAACTTTTCCGGCTCGGTTTTAATGAAGGTTAAGGAATAATCAGTCCCTGCTTCCAGACTTTCAACCTTGGAGCTTAAAACTTTCCTGTGCCGGAAATACGTCATCGGGTACCTGAACAAAATGAATGAATAAAAATACTAGCCGAACCCCCGGACAAATTACAGCAGAAGACACAATCCATTTAAATGCTAATTTTCAAAGGCATTTAGATTTACAAAGGGATTTACTCCTTTATCCACCCACCAGAATTATTATAAGTGTAATGGATCGTTCTGACAGAATTTCGAATAAATATTTTAATGTGGTTTTCACAATTAGTTATTGAAGGATTTATTCTTAAAATGTTTTCTAAATTAATAAGTTACACCAATGTTCCTTTTAGATATATTTGTAAAGATAATATAACCAAGACGATTACACAAGTGTTAACTACAACTCACCTACTATACAATTTTCTATTAGTTCTATACGAATAATTTATTGCAGTAAACTAACTATGAAACTGTAATGAATTATGGGTTTTATATAAATAAAAGCATTGTCAATTAAACGTATACACACTATTGTAATGGTGTCCAATTAGCTGACATTTCAGGTGTGAACAATTAATCGAAGTCGAGTTACCCTTTTAATGGGCACGTCGCCCTTCCAGCGCTTAATTAACCGGTGCCGTTGTGCATCCAGTAACGGCGTCAATTCATTGCAGCCCCCGATGTGGAAGAAAGGAAGTAATTGACTATACAGACACCGATAAAGTTAAAAGCTAGAAGCTAAAACTTTATACTCCAATAAAAATTATTTTGCGATAAACGCACATGGCAGCATTCACTTTTCAACATGCAGCGGTGATAAAATTTTTAAAACTCTAAAATGCAGTTTATTACCGTGAACCGATCGATTCGCTTATTAAAAAATTAAATACGTATTCTGTATAATGGGTTACAAGGTTTCGTATGTTTTTATATCGGTGTATATTTTTAAATCGCACTATTGTTATACTATTAATTTAAAATTCTCGCATTATTGTATTTATTATATTTAAACTGTATAAATTACGTTATTTTGATTTAAGTGTGATTGCGGTAGTAACGCTTTACGATTACCTGGAGAGTTTCAAACTCTAAAGTAAAACTCCTTTTCCATGTCTTAAACTACGCTACGCTGATGGGTTCAAAAATAAATTGGTCTGTGGCCTGTCGTTGAAAGGAGACAATAATTCAATGTTTTTATACAGGGTGAAAAACCTTTGGTGATGTATCTCGCTTATTTTTGATCCAATTTGAATAAATAAACCATCAAATTAAATCATGTTTAAAAGACTTTTATATGAACTGAACTGATATTTTTTCTTGCGTCCAGTTTTTGACAAAAGACGATCAACTTTTTTTTTCAAATTGCACTATATATACATTTTTATTGGTTCGCAAGGAGATTTTTTCTGAATTTTTTAATTTTTTTTCAAAAATCCTCAATTTCTCGACTTTGGTTTGATGAATAGATAAAATTATTTATAATTTTATATTCAGAAAAAAATCTCCTTACGGATCAATACAAAATATATATACAGTGCAATTTGAAAAAAAAAGTTGATTGTCTTTTGTCAAAAACTGGATGCAAGAAAAAATATCAGTTCAGTTCATATTAAAGTATTCTAAAAATGATTTAATTTGATGTTTTATTTATTCAAATCAGATCAAAAATAAGCGACATACAGCATCGAAGGTTTTTCGTCAGTCAGCCTGTATGTGTGCATGCCAAATAAAGATTTTAATTAAAAACTTTGTCCTGCACGGTTTTTTCTATCTGTCATAATAACCAGGATATAATGATTGGAAAAAAATGACTTATTTTTTTGAAAACTTTGAATGCGGAATTTTGGTAGTCTCGTAAAACTACACTTCTTTTCCCATTTAACTGTTTTCTTTGAAATTAAAAAGAATTGTAAAAACATTTCCGTTTTAATTAGACCAATTCATAATTCGATGCTCTATCAAAATAATTAAGAGAAATGAATTGTACTCAAAAGAATTTTCTATGCATAATAATTTTGTTACAGAATATTCGTGCAAAGTTAAACATGCGAGATATGTTATTAAAAAAAAATAATAAGATATTTTATTTAACAATGAAAAGGTCAAGGTCTTTTAAAGGATTGACAACATCAAAAGAATTATTTCTGTCTTAGAGTTCGAACTACAAACTGTAAATTAGAGAAAATTTTAAAAACATTTTTAAAAATAATTCTTAATATTGTTTTTCACATACTGAATAGAAATACCTTACATTTCCGCATCCAAAATCGTTGTGAAAAGTAGAATTTTTCTGCATAGCAACACTTTTCTGCATAGATACACTTTTCCGCACTATACAGTGTTGCTAAATCTCCCGCGACCATCATACGTTCATTTAAAACGAGATAGCATTGTTTGATAAAGTCCGTTATTTGTCAAAAAATTACTAATAAATTTCTATAAAATTCCAAGAATTATTAGCGCTTAAATTAACAATACCAAAGATAGTGCAGGAAAAAATAAAAAATTTAAGCACCTCATCCTTTAGCAAAAGAATCAAAACCGACAATTTTACCAATCACATGTTTAGGAAACACCTGCAACAACTTATTTGGCAATATAACTCAAAAAATGAATATTTTACGTTAGATGATCTTTTGGCTAATTCGCGAGAAAGTTTAGAATTTAAAGGTGGGAGAACAACTTTATACAAAATTTTGAAATCGATGGGATACAAGTATAAAATGGTAAGCGATCGCAAAATTTTATGTGAATAAAAACACGTCGTTGTAGCTAAAATTACATTTTTCAGAAAATTTTTACAGTTTCAATCTTGACGAAACGTGGATTTACCAAAATGGGTCGGCAATTCGTCGTTGGGTACACGATTCAGATTTGAAAAGTAATCCACGCAAAATTGAAAGTGAAGGGTTTACAATTTTACACGCAGGATGTCATTTAGGTTTTTTGAAGGGATGTGATTTATTGTTAAATTCAAAAATAATGATAGGGATTATCTTAAAACAATGGATGGAAACTTATTTCAAAATTGGCTAAATAATCAGCTTATTCCTGCTTTGACAAAGTTGGATAAAAAAAGTGTAGTGATTTTTGACACTGCGCCCTATCATTCGGTGCAGATGGACAAACCACCTACATTTTCATCTAAAAAAAGTCGAATGCAGGAATTGATGATTAAGCACAACGTAGAAATCAGGGATAACTTTTCGAAAAAGCAACTATGGAATTTGATCAAACCTTTCAAAATTATTAGAAATCGATGATATGTAACAGATGAGACATTGAGAGAACATAGACATGATGTTCCTAGATTACCCCCATACCATTGTCAATACAATCCAATTGAAATGGCATGGGCATTTTGTAAAACCTATTATAACAAGCACATAAATTCGCGACCATCGTCTAAAGACAGAGCAGCGAATTTATGGCTTGAGTCTATTTTGAAATGCACTCCTGAAATGTGGAATATATTTTGTAGACATTGTGAACAACTTATTTCGGAAGATTGGGCGAAATTAATGGGAAATCTTTCATTTGATAACATTCCCCCCTTTAATAATTACATTAGGAGAATCGGACTCGGACTCTGATTGGGATTTTGATACAAATAATGATTTAGAACTTTCGAATGAGATTATGGAAGTTGAATAGTTTTGTTCTTTTTTGTCAAGGATAGGTGTGTAAAAATTTGGAATAAAAATTCGGAAAAAAGTTATTAAAATAAGTAAATACAAGATATTTTATAAAATTTTATTTTAGGAATATTTTGGTTAAAATCAGAAATGTACTGAGAATTGGGTGATCTGGCCGCACATAAACTATCTGCAGTCACCATTACGATTAAGTTCTTTTAGTCAAGAAAATTAGAAAATTTCACATTTTAGACAACAACGTGAATAGTGTTTACATGGAGTTGTATACACGTTGTCCCCTGAAATTTTGAATACGGGCAATTGAATGCATTACTTGTTGCTTAGCTACCACGCTTGTAATAAAATAGGGAATCAAAATGAAGCATATTTACATGATATTTTAATATTACTATTTTTACAATCACAATTCTGACGTAACGAATAACAAATAACTACAATCTTCATCTTATTAAATGTTCGAAAACATCTCCTTGTTGAGCCAAGCAATATCCCAAACGATCATAAAATTCCCATTTTGAAGCTATATAAGTCAAATTGACATTAATTTGCAGCAACAACCATGGCAACCAATAATGATAATCGAGATACAATACAAACACATTACTCATATTCAAAATTTCAGGGGACAACGTGTATACAACACACGTACTATCGATAATTATAACCTAATTTTTATATGTCAGTGTCAAAAATTAAATCGCAAACACCTTTATAATTGATGTTATATGCAGTATATGAAAAAATAGTGTGTACAATGCGCAGGAAATGCGCTATTCGGCACTCGAGTAGGAACTGGAACATCCTACTTTCGTGCGGAAAAGCGTAACATTTCCACATTTGTTGTACAAATAACTATTACAACCCCATTCTATTCAAATTATCCATGTTTTGAAAAATTTACCAATTTCTACAAAATCTTTAGATTCTTTTCTACTATAGCCAAATAATAACTTAAATAATTATCATTTTAATCAAAAATTTCAACGACATTCAATTTCTTTTTCAAAATTGGATAAATTATAAATCGTTGATAATAATTCTCTTGCTTCATTTTATCTGATCAATTGAAATTTGTTTAAAACAAATTACATAAATACAATTTCAAACTAGAAACTATAAGTCAACACAGAAACAAACTATGTATTCTCCTTTCAGTTTCTTGCTGATCTATTGCTGGCAAATAAATAGAAAAATAATATTCAGTTTAGAAACAAAAGGATAAAATAACAACTTCTTCGGAAGAATATGAATACAATTAAAACATGTCCATATGACCATCGGTTATGCAACCTTAACTGTCTAAACTAATTTAAACTAATGAATTGATTGAGTGGGATTGAAGGGTGCCTATATTTATATTTTTTCTATTATTTATTGGCAATGTCAATGCGACAATAATTTCTAATTTACCCCTTAGTTAGAAGAAATAAGCATTTGCCGCTTTAATATGTGTACCTGAAGCTGAGTCTATCTATAATGACAGAGTGAAGGAGAGGACCTACAGGTTAGAGTGGAAAAACATACTTCAAGAGTGAACTCCGCCTTTCAGCTTGCTGACGAAATTATTTGTATGGTTTTGTTTACTGTTTTATGGACTTATATTTATAAAGCATGTCTGATAAATTGGCAATAAATAAATAAATAAACACTTAGGCGATTTATACGTTATCGGGGTATTTGAGTGGTAATGCCCTTGGTAAAAATTTGTAAGGCTGACATTTCAGCAACATTGAATCGGTAAAGAATATAAGGAAGGAATTGGTTTAAATAGTCGCACTGTAGTCCATAATGGGTTTGTCAAATCGAGGTGACATTTATACAGGGTCGCTAATATGTATGGAAACGATCGATTATCTCCTTAAGATTCTAGACAAAATACTTATAGCTAAACTTGACAATTTTGAACTTTGAAAATTATTTTTTTTTTAAATTATAAAAAAATAATCAAATTGCCATATTCACACGCCATATTACTCTGCGTTACACAAAAACGTATATTTAGTTTGAATAATGCGTTTAAGTGAATCTGAGCGGATTGGAATTTTAATAATCCTAGAATATGGTGATAGAAGACGAAGTTATGACATAGTGAAAATTTTTCATGAACTGCATCCCTATCGGGAACGTCTTTCTTAATAAACAGTATCAAAAAATTTACATCATTTTCATGAAACTGGAGGTGTCACAGAGCTATCAAAAAGTGGAAGACCAGTAAGCGTTACAGAAGAAGGAAATTCTTTGAATGTCATGTTAAATGTAGTGGAAAATCCAATGAATTCGACGAAACAGAGGTTTTAAATCATAATATGGGTCGATGAACGCAGAGGGACAATTGAATGGCCAGCTAGTCTCCTCATTGACTTTCTTCTGTGTGATCAGATAAAAATTTAGTCTACAAAAAGGGGCCGCAAAATATCGAAGAAATAAGAAAAGATAAGACATGAATTTTCTAGTATTTCTCGCAATACCTTTTTAGATTCTCTACACAATTTTGTTCAGCGAGTTCATTACTGTCAGGAGGTAAATGGTCAAACCTTTGAGCACCTTATAAAATAGCGTTATTATGAATATAGAAACTTTGAAAGGTAACTTGATGGCTAACAATTTTTTTAAATTCTAAATACCTTTTACCTTTCGGTGTCGGCTTTTAAATTTAAATTACATTACATGTATATTTATAGGGTCAAAATTGTTACTTTTAATTATTTTGTTAGTTTTTCCATTTTTCTTTCCATTCTTTTTTGTTTTTGGTTAGTGTTTTTATCTCATCCCATCGAATCCCTCGTATTTCGGCTGTTTTTCTTACTTCTTCCTTCCAAGATTTTCTGGGTCTCCATCTTTTTCTCTTTTCTGGTTCCCTGGCTTCATATACTTTCTTTATTATTCGTTGTTGTCCCATCCTTGTTACATGTCCTAGCCATCTTAACTGGCTCTGCTGTATTGTTGACTCTACCGGTTCTATGTTAAGTTCTTCTGTATATATGTTATTTCCTATCCTGTCCAGCTTTGTTTTATTTTTTATTTTTCTCAGGAATCTCATTTCCATGGCTGTTATTTTGCCCATTTGAGCCTTCGTTGTTGTCCATGATTCGCTTCCATACGTCAATTTGGGTTTCATAATCCTCTTAATGACTTCTACTTTAGTCCTCTCCGTTATTTCTTTTTTTCCTAGTATATCATGCTTTATTGTATTAAATAGCCTACCTGTTTTTCTAATTCGTTCATTTATTTCATCTTCCAGGCTTCCCTCGTTGTTTATTATGGTTACTAGGTATTTGTATTTCTTCACTTGTTCTAATTGTATCCCATTTATTTTGATGTGTTTTTCTCCGTTTAATCCTCCTATTATCATTGTTTTTGTTTTCTGAATGTTTATTTCATATTTGCTTTTACTAACTGTTCGTTTATTGTTGCTACGTTGTGTTGTAAATCCTCTTCGGTTTCCGCGAGTAATATCATATCGTTTGCATAGCTCAGCTCTGTAAGTTGAATTTCCTCCATATTCCACATCCCTACTTTATAGTACTTCAATTTCTTCTTGCATCGCTTAACTGCCTTGTCTAGTACACCATTAAATAGTGTAGCACTTAGTTTGCATCCTTGTTTCAGTCCTGCATTATATTTGAATTTTTCTGATTGTTCGTTGTTTGTACATATGTAGCACTCCGTATCGTCATATAGGCTTTTTATGTTTTCTATTATTTCTTTCTGTACCCCTTTTTTTTCTAGCACGTCCTATACGTCTTTCCGTTTTATCCTATCGAAGGCTTCTTCCATGTCTATGAAACATAAGTGGATTTTTCTTATAGTTCTTAATGCTTTTTCGCATATTTGTCTTATGGTAAATATGTGATCTTGTGTACCTCTATTTTTTCTAAAACCACTTTGCGTGTCCTCCAAGTTTCCATCTATTTGTGCTGTGAGTCTCATTAATATTATGTATGCATATATTTTCCCAACTGTGCTTATAATTGTTATGCCCCTATAGTTTTTGCAATCTTTGCTGTCCCCCGCTTTATGTATCGGTATAATAATCCCTATTCTCCAATCTCTAGGTGTCTTATTTTTTCTCATTATGTAGTTCATGAGTTTTAGTAGTTTCTGTCTATTTTTGTATAATTTTAAAAAAAGTTTTTAACAGTTTTAAGATGTGCTATATGAATTTTGTTTAGAGTTTTGAGATTAATTACTAAATATAGAATAATATATAGTGTGTTCCATTAAAGAAACAGCAAGTTTATTTCGCCCTGATTTTTTGACTGATCATGTATACTTAATTTGTCTAAAAATACCTAAAACTTTTGTAACATTTTTCGATAGCTGTCTTACTTTAGTAGATAACCGACCGTTTCCATTCATATCAGCGACCCTGTATATACTAACGGCTGTTGTAGAAATGCACAAGTATTTCACAACCACCTCACATAATTTTCTCAAACAGAAAATACACAACATCTTATTACACGTATTCGTCAATGTCGATAATGACGTCAGTTATAATAAAATGATTTCCCACATTTACCTCTGTAGTAGTGGATTGCCTTAGAGCAATGCCCAAAGGTGGGCAGGGCCCTCTTTGTATATTGATGTTCAAGCCCTAAAGGGGCTTTACCTATAATAAATGCTTGACAGTACGTTAGACCTTTGACCTTGCGCACTCAATGGGTCATAACTGTTGCAGATTCTATGAACCTATTTTTCAAGAAATTATTAAAAGTAAATTTCCTTTGTACAACTAAGATATTCCAAAGAAGCACATCAATCAAGAGGTTCTTACTCATTTAACGATAAGTTTATGAGTAAATTTGTTTTAAGACATATATGTAATGATAATGCTTTTTCCTTTAAAAAATTAAGGACAATTGCCTGATATGAAAATTAGGTAAATCTGTCAAGAAATCTCCTCTAAAGCTCTTAAACAGCCACTATATTTCTAATTCATCTAACCTAGGTCTCGAGACACAAAACATTGACGAAGTATCAAACAATTTGTTCAATAACTCAAAAGATGAAATTATTCCTTTGAAATGTCAAGTTTAATAAAGTGACATCTATATAGTCAAGGGCAAGAAGAATTTTTCGTCGTACTAGATTGTTATGTAGTAAATAACATGTTACTTTTGATGTACGTTAAGGTATTCATATTTCCCTGGTAACGAAAACCAGAGCTATTAAGAGCTCTTAACAGACCACTTTTTTAACAACCCGCCCTCAATTAACAATATAACAGAAAATTGAACTAAATAACAGATTATAAAAAGTCTACTTAAAGTACAATAAAAATTTGTTATGATGCAATTGTGTAAGCTAACACGTTCAATATAATTTTCTTGTTGCTATATCTTAAATAAAATTTCTTCGTTTTGGTATATGTCCCTCGACTTTTCTAGTACTAATTTACCATTCATTTGCTTAGTTCGGGCCAAAACTTTCGGTGGAAGTAAAGCTTTTTTGTCCATTTTCTGCACTTTAATAAATAAAATTTTATTTTTAATTGGTAGTTTCGAAATCAACGACATGTGCGATATTATAATTATTATTTTAGTATTTTCGATTATACACATTCAACCATTTAACTGAGAACCGACATACCTTTGATGAAGATACACTCGAGATAATCCAAAGCAAAATCTAATCCGGACTTCCCCATAATTAACGACCAGTTGGACCTAGTATCCTCCTCTTTATTTAACTGTATATAAAATGCATTGAAATGTATTTTAAATTACTTAAAGTTTGAAAATGATCAGTTGTTGATTGAAACTCGAGTCACTTTTTAAATAAATAGTGTTATATCAACAAAGTGAGGTTTACTTTATTTTTTTCAATAACTAAAATCCAATATGGCCACCATAAGAAAAACAAAAGATAGCGCTAATAACCTGAAAACAAATGCTAATCGGGGGTTTCTGTTTACAACAAAAAAATTGTCTTAAAAAAGTGTCTCAACAATGCAAAGGTTTAATAGAGAGCGCGTTAATCGTTATCGAGTTATTGAGAAAAATTGAAATTGGCAAATTTTATTTTTTTCAAAATATTTTAAAATTGAAAAAAGTTAAGGTAAATTTGAAATAGGATTTGTTAAGAGCACTATTTTCTGCAAAATATTCCCCATTTAACCATTGCTCTATCTCTTCTAATAACAGAGATACCAATGGTGGGCATCGAAATTGGGACACAGTGTATATTTGTAATTTAACAAAATGATGTTTTTTACAGAAGTTATATCACATTACTCAAGATGATCAATATGCACCTCAATTCACTGTTGAAATTGACGTTTTATTAATTCTTCTTCTTCTTCGAGCTCTGAATAGTTCGGTGGTAGTTTAGAGAACCATGTTCTTAAGTTAATCCATGATATTCTTCTTCTTACCAGTCCTCTTCTACCATAGACTTTCCCTTGAAAGACAGATTTTAGAAGGCAGTATTTGGTCTCGTTTCTCATAATGTGTCTAAGGTAATCTAGTTTCCTTCTGTTGATATTTAGTTTACACTACTTCCAAGTCCTTCTTCAAACGCCTCATTGCATTGTTGGTCACTATGTCTACCCAAGAGATCGTCAGTATTTTTCTATACAGGCACATTTCGAAATCCTCGAGTCTCTTGATAGTTTACACTACTTCCAAGTCCTTCTTCAAACCCCCCATACTTCATTGTTGCTCACTCTGTCTGCCCAAGAGATCGTTAATATTTTTCTATACAGGCACATTTCGAAATCCTCCAGTCTTCTTTGCAATGTTTCGGTTATTATCCATGACTTCAGTCCACAAAAAAAAATCGAGAAAGTATAGCATCGAAGAACTCCGATTTTGATATCAATGCTGAGGCTGTGATTTTTTAAGTTTAGCCATTTGGTTAAAAGCAGCTCTTGCTTTCTCAATTCTGCATCGAATCTTCTATGAATGGTCCCAGTCCTCATTGATCATAGTTTACAAGTAGGTATGTGATACCCCCTCTCTATTAGTGTGTTGTTGAGATTAGTTCATTTGCCCCTTTATAAATTACTATAAATTTAGATTTACTAATGTTAATTTCTAAACCATGGTAAGTACTGGTATCTATTTATTCTGTTCATTAGTTTTTGTAAGCTACTCATACGATCGGTGAATATCACAGTGTCATCTGCGTATCGAATGTTGTTTAATCGTTTTCCATTCAGCAGGATTCCTATGTCGGTTTTCTCAAGGACTTCTCTGAAGATTTCTTCTAAATAAAGATTAATTTTTGCGGCAAAAGAATGGAACCACACCTAACGCCTCGAAGAAAACTGACTGCATTGGTTTGTTACTCCGCATTCATCTTGCTAGTAGCTGACTGATTTCAGTATTAGTTCTGGATTATTTCTTATTTATTTCTTAATATTTTTGTACTCCTTTCTATCAAAATAATAATTTATAATATAAAATATGTAAATATACTCAAAAAAGTAGTCGAAAAGAGGACGGGTGGAGTTATCTTCATCGAAGGAGCTTCCACTCAAACCCATGGTTGTATATCATCAATCCTGCTCCAGAATACTACTGTAGTATCTTTTATATTTTTAATGCTCGATTAAAACATATTTTAGTTTTTTAATAGACATGTTTTAGTGACACGTGTTGTCACTGTCAAATTATTATTATTATTATCCTGAGATCTTTATCTACCATCCCTATGTTTTTAAGAACTATATAATGATTTTGCTGTATTTTATTAAACGCCTTCTTATAGTCGATAAAACAGGGAAATATCATCTCGTCGCCGAAAGTATTTCTGTAGCAAACGTTTTTTTAAAGAGTCAGTAGAGCATGAAATTCCAAAAAGATGATTTTCCATATAACATATCCAGTGCCTGTCAACTTCTACGCTTGGAATGTAAATTTTATGTAAATATAAAGTAGTTTAGGAAGCTACTAAATCAAATATGAAGAAGGGAAAAGAAAATATCGGCATCATGGAGAGTAAAGATTATATGCCCGGCATACAAAGGAGGAGATAACGTTGATATGGGCAACTACTGAGGAATATAGGTAATTAGTATTGAATACAAAAGTATTACAAAAAGTGCCATGGCCACTGTGAAAAACCTGCTAGATAACATAGTTAATAATAGTAGGGTTTTAGACCAATCGGGACAAGAAATAAGATCTTTACTTTAGAAAGTTTGTTTGGTACAGTTTCGAGGGATATGTATAAAAAGTGAGAGTTTCGGAGAATGTAGCGAATGAATGGTTAGAGTCTGAAGTAAACATAGTGGCTTGAGTAAAAGAAACTCACCATTACTGAACTTATTCCAACACCGGTCCGACCCACCACCGCACACATAGTATAAATAGTTTTAAATGTAAACATTTTTGTATCATTTCATCGCCTGAAAAAACACAGTGTGTCGAAACAATTGTTGCGAACAGCAAAATAAATATTTTGAAAGTGTTATCGTATTTCATTTACCAAAGCGATTAGAATATGAACTTTCAACAACAAACAGCCTCAACTATTCAATTATTAAAAGAGAAAGGGTGAAGTGAAATTGAAAATAATGGAATATAGAGATGTATTGAAAGAAATAGATACAATGGCATCTTTGTAAATTGGTTAAAGTACCTGAGTAACAGCTTAGTAGGAAGAAAAATGGTCAGGGGAGAAAGAGAGGAAAAGGTAGATGGCAACAAGTTTTGAAAAATGTTTATTATTTGTGAGTGGACAGGATGCTTGGTGATATTTAATTGAGGCGATGAAGGAGTGTGTGAGGAATCGGTGGGGAAGAAACAAAAATGTGACTGAATGGATGGTGGAAGATGATGCCGGGGTAATGAAGGAAAATAAAAAAAAGAACTTGTGTCTAATTCATAGAATATAGAGCGATAAGTCTCAGTCAGCTATCGGCTGCTCGACTGTACGATAAAAATGTAGTACTTATTCCCAATTATTTTTAGCTGATTTGTTGCGTTGTTCATTGCCAAAATATCAGATAGATGAAGTAGAGGCCAGGGTAAAATCCAGTGTAATACTAATGTAAACAAGTCGACGTAAAGACCTCATTTTAAAATAATTCATACCTCCACACATACGAGGGTAGATTGAAAAGTTTCCGGAATGGGCAAGATATGGCGCGCGTATCGTGAAATTGTTATGATGGTTGTCAAGGCTAACCTATTTTAGGTAAGCTGTCAAATTTTCAGACACGTGCGTCGTTCCGTTTTTGTTAACTAGGATATCTTGTGAAGCAAGTCAGGCACTTTTGCAAAAATAGATAAAAACGAATTCCGTGCAGTCATCAAACATTTCTGGATGGATGGGAAAAAGGCGACGGAGATACGAGATATTTTGCAGAAAGTTCATGGCACATCCACACCTTCATTTTCGACTATTAGTTTCTGGGTGAGCGAGTTCAAACGTGGCCGTACGAACACCAAGGATGAACCACGCAGTGGACGTCCAAAAACGGCCACAAATGAAGAAATGGTCGACAAAGTCCATGATCTCGTGTTAGCCGATCGACGACTGAAGTTGAACATTTGGGCATGAGGAAGCTGTCGGCGCAATGGATGCCGCGTTTGCTGACTATGGACAATAAGCGAAATCGTGTGACCACTTCTAAAGAGTGTTTGGCCTTGTTAAAGCGTTATCCAACGGATTTTTTTCGCCGATTCGTGACCGTGGATGAAACATGGATTCACCACTACACACCAGAAACCAAGCAGCAGTCGAAACAGTAGATTTCTCCAGGCGAATCTGCTCCGAAGAAGGCAAATACTGTCCCATCGGCTGGAAAGGTCATGGCCACCGTTTTTTGGGATTCGCAAGGTGTGATACACATCGACTTTTTGCAGAAGGGAAGAACTATCACGGGACAATACTACAGCGATTTATTGGATCAATTCAACGGCATATTGAAGGAGAAATGCGCTCATTTGCAGCGGAAAAAAGTGCTCTTCCACCAAGACTGGCCCATTCATCCCGAATCGCCAATGCTAAATTGGTTGAATTGGGCTACGAGGTGGTGCCACATCCCCCGTACTCTCCAGACCTGGCCCCGTGCAACTTCTTTTTGTTCACAAACATGAAGACTTGGCTCGGAGGCAAGCGCTTTACGTCAAATGAGGAGGTCATCGACGCCACTAAAGCTTATTTTGCCGAAATCATATTTTTCTGAAGGCTTAAAAAAGTTGGAGCACCGCTGGGAAAAGTGTATCGCCCTGCAAGGGTACTATGTTGAAAAATAAAAATAAAAACCTGTTTAGTTACTGCGTTTACCTGCCCATTCCGGAATTCCGGAAACTTTTCAATCTACCCTCGTATAATACCTACAGATCGTGTGCGTTTAAATACTAATATATAATTAATATATATAACTCATTCCAAATCGCCCAGTTTGAGGAAGATACTTAACCTAAACAATTATAATGAAAGAATCTGCTGCTAATACCTTTATAATCCAATTATTACTTTTTCTCATATTGCTATATACGTTATTAACACGTATTTTTTTGGCTGAAAGAAGAAAACTTGAGACTTTTATCATCTTTCTTATATTATTTCTAAGATATATTGTTTTAATACCACATTGACTAACAAACTTTCCCAGTTCTCTCCCTCCCGAAAAAACAACTGTAAGCTCATCGAGATTATAGAATTTCTTTTTGTATAAACTATACTTCAAATATTTAATTTAAATATAAGCGTTTAGTATAATCCATTATAACGGGCTGATAATTTATTTATTAATATATTCCAGATATAATCATTTTAATTACCAATGTAATTATTGTGAGATAGGTTTATATTAAATAACATTTTTTACGCATTTCTATTTTATTATTATAACGTTTGTACTTTAATCTTAAACTGAATCTTGGCCTGATCAATCATTCTTGAACTTTTTAAAAGTCTCATAAGCATTCAATTATGATTGTATGTATAAAATATAACTATATCTAGTTATATTTTATGAGGCTGATATTTGATGAAAATTTATATTTACTTTTGATATATTTGTAAATTATACAAATCTATTATTTTATTACTTCAACAATTATTGTGCTTATTCGCTACAATTATTAAAAAAGCCACAGTGTGGCGAAACAATTATAGCAAATAAGCACGGTGAAATATTTGAGAATATCATTGTGTATAATTTACAAATATATGAAAAATATAAAATATAGTTTTTATTCTAATAAAATAAAATGAATATAATCTTGCGAAAGAGATAATGTATTAATTAGTTTTAGATTATTTATACAATAAGTTATTAACAATTTTATTAGAATATAAGGATACATAAAAACTAATTAATCAATAAATAATATTACATAAATAAATAACACGAACTAAATTACTATTATATTTTGTATGGGGTTACTGATCAAGTAAACTGGAAATTCTTGGTTTCAAGTGATACAGCGGGTCAAACTCTTGGTCGAGTGCATCGTAAGCATCGTTTCTTTCAGGAAAATCAGGTAATTGCCCTTGCCACCTTCTGTCGTAGGACCCTGAAATGCAATTCAATATTTAAAAAAATGAAAACAAAAATAAAATTACACGATACACTTTTATCATTCCTAACATTGCTTTCCAGGTTTTGTGCACCAACGCAATCGTTGCACGACTATTGCAACGATAAACTTAAACAATAATACTTAGATAACCTTAAACCTAGTGCATTATTTAAAAATCTGTCTTATCAATCGCGTTGTACTAATCAATACCTTCTCTGAAATATTGTGTTTAATCATGTTGTTTGTTACCGACTCGCTGCATTATTATTTAATTAGCCGCTACTGATGAATTACTATAATTAGTATAACGACATCCTCCTCATTGATTAATTCTTATTTAACAACCTATTTAAATAGTTTCGATCGCATTTTTATATTTGAAGCATGAGCGAAAGAGATAAAATGAGTGTAAAAACACTATACTTATAATGTTTATCGTTTTTATAGTAGAAGAGTTTTATTCTGATGGTGCCTAACCCAAAACTCAAACTGAATAAATTATAGTTCTGTTTCTGTAAAAGTTTTCCATATTTTTTAATGCCTGAATAAATTAACGAATTTTTTAACATATACAGGGTTATTCACGCTATACGGCACGGAATATTGTGGCCAAAATACGTGACTTTCAAAAAGTTTCACTTTGGGGATATATGGGGGTCTATTAGGGCTACTTTTTAAAATTACTTTCATAATATACAGGGTGTCCCAAAATCCCTAAAAGTATGTATCAAAGTTTTGTTTTTTTAATGAAAAACCCTGTATTTTATTGCATTTTTGGATCCTTCGATCAAAATAAGTGTGTGTTTTAATAAGGTTTTTATTACTTAAACCCTAAGGTTTTTGAAATAATTTGAATTTTGTAAAAATTTAACCTAATTTTCATGTTTCAAATACTTAAAAAATAATTAAGTTATGTATACCAAATTTACACTGAAATGTAACAGTAGATCATATTTTATTTTCCAAGTATAATAAATTTGACATATTATACCGGGTGTAAAAAAATTGGAATTAAACAAATGAGAACTTTAAATGGCTATAACTTCATTTATTTAAATGGAACGCTATATTTATTAATTTATCAGCAAATGCACGTTTTAATTACCTTTCGAATGGTATTTAAATCTTAAGTGTTAAGTCTTCTCGTTTTTGCAGAAAACGCCAAAATATTGTTTATTGCACCGTTTTAGTACTTTTTAAGTAACAACTTTAATGTATCTAGTTTTCTATGGTATTTAAAAACGTCAGATAATTAATTTAGTCTGTCATTTTAGTTTAAAAAGCCTGTCTTTTGTTATAGTTGCCTTATTTTGCATTTTTGTGTTAGATCGTTAGTAATCGTTGTTGTTTGAACATCGCTGTTGTATTTTTTGGTAAAAAATGAAGATTTACTCAAAAGAAGGGGTTATTGGCATTATTTTTATGCTTGGAGAATGTTATCAAAATTGTTTATTGGCTTGTCGAGTTTATACTTAAAGGTTTCCCGAAAGAAATCACCCTAAGCCAGTCATTTTTGAGAGACTAATAAACCAGTTTAAAGAAATTGGAAGAGTCAGTTATAAAAACCTCAGTATAAGAAAATCTGTGTAAATTTTCATTTTTTACTATGACATACAACAACCATGTTCAAACAATAACGATTACTAACGATCTAACACAAAAACGCAAAATAACACAACTATAACAAAAGACATCCTTTTTAAACTAAAGTAATAAACAATATTTTGGCGTTTTCTGTAAAAACGAGAAGACTTAACACTTAAGATTTAAATACCATTCGATAGGTAATTAAAACGTGCATTTACTGATAAATTAATAAATATAGCGTTCCATTTAAATAAATGAAGTTATAGTCAGTTAAAGTTCTCATTTGTTTAATTCCAATTTTTTTACACCCGGCATAAGATGTCAAGTTTATTATACTTGGAAAATGAAATATGATCTATTGTTACATTTCAGTGTAAATTTGGTATGCACTTAATTATTTTTTAAGTATTTGAAACATGAAAATTAGGTTACATTTTTACAAAATTCAAATTATTTCAAAAACCTTAAGGTTTATGTAATAAAAACCTTATTAAAACACATACTTATTTTTATAGACGGATCCAAAAATGCAATAAAATACAGGGTGTTTCATTTAAAAAAACACAACTTTGATACTTTTAGGGTTTTTGGGACACCCTGTATATTATGAAAATAATTTTAAAAAGTAGCCCTAATAGCCCCCATATATCCCTAAAGTGAAACTTTTTGAAAATCACGTATTTTGGCCACAATATTCCGTGCCGTATAGCGCCAATAACCCTGTATATACGCTTTAAGAAATTAAGATACAATTTTAATCGTTATTGGAATATTTTTATGTCTGCGTATTTAAATAATCGTCACAGACTTCAAACTTCTAATTCACTATTGATCGTTTGAGTTTCCGTGAAGCGTTTTGAAAAATAAAATTACACTGATTTTATTCCTTAGTTCACTTATTTATTAAGAGTTAGATGTACATTTCAATTCAATCAATAGCAAACTAAATATATAAAGGACCTTCCAGTAGGATTTTTGAATGGCAAATGTAATGAAATTCAAGAGTAAGCTAGGATTGGAGTATTAAAGTCAAAATGGACACAGCAAAATTAAAGAGAACAATTGGTAAGGCGATTATAGAACGAAGCTTTTCAAAACATATTCAACAGAAATTCAAAATGGAAAACGCATTTTCGGCAACTATAATAAAGACAAATTTGTCCACGATACCAAGTTCATTCCATATTCTTTAATAGATTAAAAAATGGTATTTATTACTGATAAAACTGAGAAAATGTAAGCTAACATTTATTATGTAGAGGAACATATATTTATGATGAAGCAATTTATTATAACCTATTTTATGAACTATTAAAATATTTGTCAAACGCAAAACCAACTATCAAAAATGATAATGTGGCCATTTATACTTTCCCTATATTTTTCTCAAAAACTATTAGGTTTACGGAAAAGTTTATAATTCTTTACAATTACTTGTTATATAAATTTCATGTAACTCCAATAGTTTATTAGCCATTGGCAAAAAATTCATAATTTTCTCGAAAGTTAAGAAATTTATGAAAAATATGTTTTAACAAAACTTGTTCGGTTTTTCATTCCATTAATTTTGATTTGAAAATTTTGTAATATTTTGTATATTAAAAATATCGCATAAAAACAAAAAATGGCTTTGAGTAAACATACACTTCCGGTTTTTGAATATTCACCAAAAGCTTTTCATTTCCAGTTTTTAACGCTTCAATCTTAAGTTTGAAGTTTCATCTCAAACAGATAATTCATTTTTGAGATACAGCGCATCAAAACAGATATTAAAAAATTTCCAAAAAATCACGAAAACAATACTTCCCCTATATTCATTTACAGCCGTACTAATAGAACGACATTAATTCTCGGTTTGTAGAATCCTAGATTAATTGTCGAATTTTTTTAGTTACATTTAAATATCACTAGTTTTATGTTGGTATCACGGAACAGCTGATTGTCAATATGACCCGTGATTGTCAGTTGAGGAGCATGTGGAAAGTTTGTTTGCAAAAACATTAAATGAAAATAATTCTACAATTTTCACCGAAAATAATTATCGACTGTACTTACTTTAATCTTGATTAAATAAAAACAATGCTTATTCCTTGTCCCTTATCACACAAACTAACTTTGCAAACAAACATTTCACGTTTTTCTTTACTGACAATCACGTCAGCTGTTCCGTGACACCCACGTAAAACCAGTGTTATTCAAATGTTACAAAAAAGTTACTAAATCTGACAATGAATCTAGGATTCTACAATCCCAGAATTAATCTCTGACTATTAGTACGGTTGTTAGGGAAAGTAATAAGTCGATAATATAAACACTGTTCTGTCAAAAATATTTTAATAAGTAAATCACGTAGTTTTAAGTTAAGAATTGAATTATAATTCTATGATTTTCTTTGTTTTTAAATAAATCTTTTGATAAGGCCGACCTTTTTGTATGACCTAAGGGCGGAATATCGTATTCAACAACCAATTTTCTTATTAGGCATGCATGATGGATGCAAATGGGAAAAATTTTGGGTTTATTGTTAAGATGATTGATCTCTAAAGTAATAGTTAAGGAGTCTACTTAATACTTAATCGGTATATTGCAGATAGTACAATAGCTGTACGTATGTTAAAAACGTTATATAAACAATTTTAATATACTATCCAGATAACTATCGAGGCTTATTTTTTTATAAGACAACCTACATTCCATATTGTTTTAATAAGCAATACGGAAATAAGTCATATGGAAATGTCCGTTATCTTATGGAGTTTCTCTATTAATCTGAAGGAAATATCTTGCCACAGCTGCCCCGTTCATCAAATTTAAATCCCGTAGAGTATGTATAATATACAGGAAGGAAATTCTTTGTACCATCCTCCTCCACATACTCTAGCACAATTAATCTATGACGTTCGAGTTGTTTAGAAGAACGTTTATACGTTTATAACACTATTTACTATTTTCCAATAATTAAAAACTATATAATTAAATAAAAAATATATAAATAAAAAACTTTTTAACTTTGTTTGTATAAGACGGACTTTATTCACTAAATAAAGTCCGTGTTATACAAACAAAGTTAAAAAGTTTTTTATTTGTGAAGAATTATGTATAACGAAGTAGAAGCCTCCACCGTTAACAGTTTAAAAAATATATAAATTACTCAATGTTAACTGGTTTGTGTAGTGGTGCTACAGACTTTAATTTTAATGTTCTAATAGCAAAAAAATATGTAATTAGTAATTATGATTTTAAGGAACATGTAAAATATATTAGATATAATATAATAATGCGCATAATTTTTTCCCGAGTAGTCTGAGTGGAAAGACGTATCTCCGGGTGCATGTGTGTGTTCACTTGAACAGCCATATACAATCAAGTTTTGTATGAGGCTTAGATAGAATATAACCGAAACATTTCAGATGCTCTAAGAGGTCGAGTACGACCCAGAATCGAAGGGGCATATCAGCGAGTGGCTCACAAAATCATCCCAAAAAAATAAGCAATTCTCACAGCAAAACGATGCTCATTGTCTTTTTTGCCGTCCAAAGAATCATCCATTTTTAGTTTTTTCCGCAGGGAGAAATTGGCAACTCAGCTGTTTACTTGCAGGTGTGACCGTTGACATCAAAGATACGGTCAGGCTCCACCATGACAATGCCCCCAACAACTTTCAACGTTACCAATTTCCCAGCCTCCTTAAAGTCTCGACTTAGCTCCCTGCAACTCTTTGTTTCCCGGACTGAAGAGGCAGCTAACAGAAAACCATTGAGAGTCAGTGAAAAACATCCAAATACTTGTTACAACGTTCTTAAGAGACATTCCCATCGATCAGTTTAAGGCATGGAGATAGGTTACTGCAAGTGTATTAATTCTAGGAGAGGGTATTTTAAAGCATTTTGGGCCTCATACTGGTACAGATAAAAAAATAAATATTTTCTCAGAATATGCAAAAATACTTTTATAATGGACCTTGTATAGCATATGTATTTGTCTTTTAATTTGTACTGTTCCTTATTTCAACCTTTTGTAGTATCTCTATTTGATTGGAGGCAGAATACAAATTGAATGCATGGATTAATAAAAATAATCAAATACTAATATTTTAATACAACTATCAGATTCTAAATCTATTAGTATTTTCATTAGTGAAATTATTATGAATACGCCAGATGTTTCGAACTACTTGATCCAGATCTCTTTAGAAACGCGATATCATCTGCCTAAAGAATTCAAGAAAGGTATTTAGATTTCCTTAGTTACTTGATGGTTGGTTTTATGTACTTAAGTTTAGAATTTCAAATAGAAACTTAAATCGTATAAGAAATCATAATTCTTATTTAAGGAGGTGGGGTGTTAATTGGCATTCGTAAAAATGTATGTACAAACATCATTCCTATATCACAAGTGGACACGGAGCAACTTTTTGTGAAAGTAGTATTTAATAATAAGTGCCTGGTGATTGGGGCAGTCTATTTACCACCTCTGAGTCCCATAGAAAAATATGAGTCACATTGTGAAGCTATCAACTCCATTACGGAATCTCTCCAGCCGGACTCGTTTCTGATATGCGGCGACTACAACCTCTCCTCCGATGCCTGGCTTAATGACGAACTTGGCGTGAACGTCTCCAATCTCTCTAGCTCCAAAGCTAAGCTCATTTTAGAGTGTATGGGATTTTTGAATCTATCGCAGGTTAACAGGATTCCTAATCCCCATGGAATCTATTTGGACTTAGTGTTTGCCGACGAAAACATCACGAATATCTCCGAAGCTGTGGATCTCTTAACCCATAACTCTAGTCATCACGTTGCCTACAATATTAAATACAATACTGAGCTTTACTGTGAGACCATCGTTAGTGATATAGAGTTTTATGACTTTAAAAATGCAAATTTTGGGGAAAATAACAACTTCATCGCGTCCATTGACTGGTGTAGATTTTTAGACCCTTTTAGTAATTTAAAGCGTGCAGTTAGTGCTTCCTACGATGTTGTGTTTTATGCCATTAATATGTTTGTACCGAAGAAGGTCATATATAAGAATGAATACCTAAAATGGTTTACTAAAGAATTAATTAATTAATTAGAGATTATTTAGAATTTCAAGCCTAAAAGACCCAATGTAAAAATTTGAATGATTTGCTCTACAAAAACTATCTAAATAAGGTAGAGAATAGTATTAGCCGGAACAGTAAAGCTTTTTGGAACTTTGTTGACGATTCAAAAAAATAAATGGTTTTTCTTCAGATATGTTATTAGGAGATAAAGTTAGCAAGAATTTTCAAGATGTTGTTGATTTATTTTGCGGAATTTTATGCGGTCACTTACTGTGATAATAATGTTTCCAATTTCGAGTGCATCAGTGATAAATCTGTTTATTCGTCTTATCGTTTCTCTGTAAACTTCAGTAATGTTTTCAATTCAATTAGCAAGCTAAAGCCCTCAGCTTCAGCCGGTCCTGATGGCGTTCCGAATGTATTCTTGTTGAATTGCATTTTTACCATCACACACCCTCTAACTTTACTTTTCCGGAGATCAATAGATGATCAAGTAGTACCGACTATATGGAAAGATAGCTAGATTACGCCTATTTTTAAATCAGGCAACAGGTCTGATATTAGTAAATACAGAGGAGTCTGCATTCAGTCAGCTATTCCTAAGATTTTGCATGGCATCCTAGCGCACCAGTTTAAGTGGTTATGCACAAGCATCATAGGAGAAGAACAGCACGGTTTTTGGTCAGGGAGGTTAACTACATCTAACCTAATTGTATATAATCGTTTTATAACAGACGCCTTGTGGATCGAGGACAGGTAGATGCTATCTACACCGATTTCTCCAAGGCGTTCGATAGGGCCTCCCACGACGTGCTCCTTTATAAGCTGGAGGTTCTGGGATTTAGTCCTAAAATTATAAATTGGCTACGAAGTTTTCTAAAGGATCGCAAGCAATATGTTAGAATAAACAACTGCGTGTCGAGGGAAATACAGGTTAAATCCGGTGTCCCTCAAGGGTCACATATATGTCCATTATTGTTTATAGTTTTTGTAAATGATATTGTTGCCAACCTTGATGTTTGCTCCGGCTTATTATATGCTGATGATCTAAAACTCTTCGCTATAGTAAAGAATGAAATTGATGCAGCTCTCATCCAAGAGGATCTTGACAAAATTTATAATTGGTGTCTTAGGAATAGCCTTTACCTAAATATGAGTAAATGTAAATTCATATCGTTTTACAGGGGTAAGAATGCAATCATCACGAATTATTTTATTAATGGCACTAAAATCGAGGGCGTGGAAGAAATAAGTGATTTGGGAGTCATATTCGACAAAAAACTCACTTTTATTTCTCACATTCATCGTACGGTAAATAAGGGTCAAAACTGTTGGGCTTTATATCAAGAATATGCAAGGATTTGTCACTCAATGCAACCCGTTGTTTGTATTTGTCACTGGTTCGTTCAGGTTTGGAATACGCATCTGTTTGGTCACCTCATCAGCAATATTTAAAGGATGAACTATTTAAAGTTTAAAATAAATTCTTGCGTTTGGCCGCATTTAAATTACATATCCCGTTTGCCGCTTTAAATTATGCACAACTTTGTGGCCAACTGAATATCTCTTTGCCCGAAAATTTTGGAAAAAATTTAATTTAATTTTCAAGGTTCTGGTTCCAATACACGTAGTAAGACTATCTTTCGTTTACCAAGGCACAGAACTAACTACGGCTATCATGAACCGTTAACGAGAATGATGAGAATAGCCAACAGACTGCAGGTGAGAAACAACTTTATGCTCTTTTGCAATAATAGCAAGTCATTTGTGAGAAATTTGCGCATAATGAATCTGGGCGAGGTTAGTGAATAATGGTTTGATTGTTTTTATTTTTATTTTTATTCAATTATTTGGCAATTTTTTTTCTTTTGTGCGGTAACTTGTCTATGTTCGCTGTAGGTATATCCAGTGTATTCGATTTTTTCAAATGTTATAATATATGTAATGTTATTTTTTTGTAATCTAAAGGGAAGTTCCCGTTAAAAAATAAAAAAAAATAAAAAATAGAGACATACAAAAATATACATAAATACTTAATATAGTAACCTTATGTATATCATTTAAATTAAAGTCTAGAAACTCCTTTAAGTTCTATAGTTCAATATCTCTCACTAATGTACTTATATTTGATTTAAATGTCTCCAAAAACGTTCAGTTTTTACGTTTGCTGGTAGTTTAATAAATATGTTAATTTAAGACAAATACACTTTACACCTTGTTCAGTAAGTGAATATCGGTATATTGGGTAATTTAAATGATCCTTATGCCGTGTATATTGTTGAGTGCTATCTAAAAATAAGTTTTTTGTTTCCACATAAAAGTAAGACATTCTAGAATATAAATTCCAGTGACTGTTAATACTTTATTTATTACAAATAAATACTTACAAGATGTAGTGGTTTTAAGACTCAGCAGGGTCCGAATGACTCTTTTTTTGGATAATAAATATTTTATTTATTTAAGAAGAACTACCACAGTGAATTATTTCGTATTTGACTATGGACTTAAAATTTGCAAAGTATACCAGTTTAATATGTCCAATGAAAAATGAAGTTTTAAGGTACGCAACATAAAACTTACTTTAACCAATTTTCTTTGTAAATACTCACTATGAATGTTCCATTTTATCCTTTATCGATATTAATTCCCAGAAACATCGACGATTTGGAAAAGTTTACTTAGATTAAAGATTTTAACATTATTAGGAGTTGTAATATTTTTATTATTTCTAAATAAAAAACATTTAATAAAGAGAACGGTTGCGACCGTTACTACGTGGTAATCCATACTTACACTTAATTGAAAAATTTACTATGTTTTAACCACAAATAATTATTGTAAAAATATTATATAACGTGAGGCACAATTATATAAATCTAAACAACACAGCACGACTCGAGTTTCGACGTTTTATCGTCATTATCAAGTGAATTATAAATTGATGAAATTGTGATTTTATACTAACTATTTTGGGGTGAGGGAATATACCTGCCGCTAATTGTTTGCGGATTATTTCGGGAAGGTAGTACCAGATTTAAAAAATCTTCCTAATGAGCAGACCGAACTAATCTTTTCGCCACTTTTTAATCTGGTACTACCCTCCCGAGATAATCCACAAACAATTAGCGGCAGGTATATTCCCTCACCCCAAAATAGTTAGTATAAAATCACAATTTCATCAATTTATAATTCACATGATAATGACGATAAAACGTCGAAACTCGAGTCGTGCTGTGTTGTTTAGATTTATATAATTGTGCCTCACGTTATATAATATTTTTACAATAATTATTTGTGGTTAAAACATAGTGAATTTTTCAATTCAGTGTAAAAAACATTTAGTTTTGTTTTCATTTAGTAATACGTTATTATTTTTGAACAATTGAGTGAATGAATTTATTGCGTGTCTCCGTTTAGAATCATAACATCAAATGAATTTCCTACGACACAAATACTGGTGTCATAACCTACATTTTTTACCCAGGACGGCTTGTAGAGATATAGTATAGTTCCCTCTGAAATGCCCATGACTATATCCAAAGCACGAAACTGTAATTTTCACCTTTCGTTATTAATTCTACCTTTTGGTATCTGTTAGAGTGATACGATTTATACCAATTAAGCACAGTGCCACGAAAACCGTAACTATGATATATAACTTTGAAGTAAGTTGTGGTTAATACAATCAAATGCCTTAGACAAATCTAGCAGCATTCCACAAGAAACCTGGCCCCTTTCCAAGGCACAAATAATAAAATGAGTAAAATCATATAATGCTCTGTTTATATTTTTATGTTTGGCAAAGCTAAATTTCTGTAAAAATCATTTACTTTGTTTTGCGACAACATATTGAAAAAGTTGATAAAAGACTTATAAGCCTATAATTTTCCATATTATCAAAGTCGCCTTTCTTATGTTCAAATAAACTAAAGCTAGTTTTAATGCTTGTGGAAAAACATCATTAGCTAAAGATTAATTTGTAAGGTAACAGAAAAGTTCGCTTTTTTATTCGGTATTTCAGACACTAAACCCTCGACTTTACTTACCGTTATGGGCTGAAAACACATTGAGAATTCATTATAAAATTCAAATATATTATATTGATTATTATTATCAAAATTTGTATCCAACATATCTTTTGCTGAATTTATAAAACGATTATTTAAATCGTCGATATTTAATTTTCACTCATTCTAATTTCTAACACCACTCAGTCCATTTATAATTAACCACGAAGATTTACATTTATTTGTGGAGAATACTGTCTTTTGTTATACTCGTAATAAGCTTTCCGGTGGTTGGATGTTTTAATTGTAATTTTGTGTTATCTTTGTTGTCTTTATGGAGATGATGTCCTATACGACACTTTTTAAAATTTTCTTTAATGTTTTCGCTGAGATCTTCATTATTAGGATTGATTGGAATTTTTCTTTCTTTCTAGTTTATAATTAGTGTAAACATCTAAAATCACACTTATGCAAATTCCTACTCCCCTAATTATTATGGAACAAAAATTCACATTTTTCATGATTTAATGCAAAAGTTTACAATTTGAACGTGATAATTAGTTTAACTTTTGAAAAATAAAATCTTCAACTTATAAAGTAAGTTGAAAAAACAATTTCTTAATTGGTTTTATTTTGAAAATAAAATTTTTGAATTAAATTCAAATATGATTTTATAACAATCAAAATGAATACCAATAAATAAACTCAAAAACTCAATTTTCGTGAATAATAATTTATAATTTATTATAAATTATTTATTTATCTTGTGAGTTTATTTGAGCATATGCACACATTTTCCGGAGTAAAACCATTTAAGAATTTAATTTTTTTCACTAATTGTATAAGACATTTTATTATATTAATAAAATTGCGTCAAATTATGGAAAATGTAATTTTCGTAAAATTTTAACTTTTACTTTAATTCTTTTTTTAGGTTCCTCAAAAAAGAATTTGAAGTTAAAAAATTCTCAATTTCTGTAGTCTTTTTAATTCTAAACAATTATGGTGTCTTATATTTTTGTTCTAAAACAATTAGGGGAGCAAGAAAATGCAATTTCCAGTGTGATTTTACACGTTAAATTCCGATTACCGAGAGGCCAGATTAACACCCGGTATAAATAAATCATTAAAATAAACCAATATAATAACTTAGTACTTGTAATCAGCAAAGTATATTAGAGTAAAGTTTAGTTGAAGGATACATTAGCGATAGTGTTCACAATACCCAAAGTATTAAATTAAATTAACACAATACGATTACTATTTTACAAAATATACAAAATAGTGAAATATAGGCGGAAAGACCTATGGTCGAAAGCCGATTGTTAAATACAGATTTGTCTTATTAAAAATTATGTATGTATATTATCTTTATTATATACGCTATGTATTTGTCAATAAAGATGTTTATATACAGGGTGAGTTTTTTTCGATGTTCTCTATGGGGATCTCGTAAACTATAAGAGATAGAGAGACGGTTAAATGGGGGAAGAAGTGTAGATTAACGAGACGAATAAAATTCCACTTTCAAAATTTTCAAAAAAGTCAAGGGTAACTAGATATTTTGAAAAAAGTAAAAAGTGTCAATTTTTTAAAATCAATATATCTCGGTTATTATAATAGATAGAAAAAAACTGTAAAAGACAATGTTTTAGATAATTTTATGTAGATTAATAAAAAATAATCAGAAAATTTTTATCGCTATTATTTTCCGAGATATGATGCAAACTTACATTTTTTTAAATGGAAACCATAGTTGGCTATGGCCTCATTCAAAAGGTAATTTTTTTCTCTTTAATCCAATATCACATACGACATAGATATTTCTAAAAATAAGTGAGTTATAGTCATTTTAAATTTTATTATAAATAAAAATGGGTAGCCATGAAAAAGATGAAAGTAAAACAATTGCAGTTGTTTATAATAATAGCAATATTGTAATTATTAATTCTACAAAGTTAAATAAAAATGGAAAACCAGCATAAGTATAATAATTTTGTAATTATCAAATGGCCTTCTGTATGTGGTATAAATCCATTTATCAAGAGGATAATACGTTTCTTACAAAAATATTATGAACAGATGAATCGCGATTCACTAATTGTGGTATTTTTAATCGCCACAATGAATATAGATGAACTTAAGAGAATCCACGAGAAGTTTCACAGAGAAAACTACAAATTAAATTTGGGTTTAATCCATGGTGTGTTTGGATTAATAATTCTCGGTCCATATATTTTTGAGAGCTCACTAAGTGAAACTGATTACTTTCAATTTCTTCAGAAAACATTTGAAGATACGCTCGATTGTTTAAATTTATCATTACAAGCAAGATTAAAATGGTTCCAATATGACGGTGCTCCACCTAATAACATGTTGGCTTTACAAATTATTTAAATGATGCTTTTCCTAACTCATAAGTGGGAAGAAATAAACCAATCCCAGGGCCACCTAGATCTCCCGATATGCGCGTTTTAGAATTAAATTATGTAAAAAACAAACTATATGAAAAATCATATCAATCTGTGGAGGATCATAAACTAGTTGTTATTGAAACATTTAATTCAATTTACATGAGAATAGTCAAAAACCATAAATTCAATTTTAAAAAGATATAATTTATGTCACAATAGTATTAATAGTGGACTCTTTGACTATATTTTTTAATATTAAAATTTCTCTCCCGTTAATATATTAATAATACAGAATTACTTTATGCAGTTGTTTCATTTTGATTTATCTCTGTAAAACTAATGATGACAATATTGCTGATATTATAAACAACTCCAATTGTTTTACTTTCATCTTTTTCATGGCTACCCATTTTTTATTTATAATAAAATTTAAAATGACTATAACTCACTCATTTTTAGAAATAACTATGTCGTATGCCATATTGGATTAAAGAGAAAAAAATTACCTTTTGAATGAGGTCACAGCCAATTATGGTTTCCATTTAAAAAAATGTAAGTTTGCGTCATATCTCGGAAAATAATAGCGATTAAAATTTTCTAATTATTTTTTATTAATCTGCATAAAATTATCTAAAACTTTGTCCTTTACAGTTTTTTTCTATCTGTTATAATAACCGAGATATATTGATTTGAAAAAATTGACACTTTTTACTTTTTTCAAAATATCTAGTTACCCTTGACTTTTTTTAAAACTTTGAAAGTGGAATTTTATTCGTCTCGTAAATCTACACTTCTTTCCCCATTTAACCGTTTCTCTATCTCTTATAGTTTCCGAGATCCCCATAGAGAACATCGAAAACCCTGTATATAGTGAAATATATTAGTAGAATAAAATAGAATGGAGAGGCAAAACGCAGACTATTTCAGATATCGATTTTTTCTTAAATAGGAAGATAAAACGAAATATCAAATGTTAAGTAAGTTAAATATTCCGAACAATTTTAGAAAGCAACGATTTAAATATTGAACCAATTCAGATTTTAATTTCAACATATTCAAAGGGTACTTTAATGTAAACGCCTACAATCAAATTAATTCAGAAATATGATTATTATTTCATTTCAATTTAATTTACATCGTGTTAAATGAAGGCAATATGGAAAAATTATTCGTCGATTTGAAGTGTACAACATTAGACTTGAAAGGAAAATGTATTATATTGTTTATTCATTTATGGTTATATTATAGGTTTAAAAAAGCATACTCTTTATATCTATATTAAAACGCATCACGTTATTATTATAAAAAAATTATTTTGTGGATGAAGTTACATATATCTGTAGGATTGCTAATTTTATATTAGTAATTTTCCAAGTAATTTTCGTCATGTTAGTTGTGTATTATGTAGGTGTAAAGGAGTTTGTTGCTATAAAGGATCGCCCCCACAAGTCTAATTAATTGTATCCCAATTATAGACTCGACTGCTTCACTATCACTATCGCTAGTTTGGCTGCCCACTAAAAGCATTTTATTACAAATAATCACAGATTATGTGTGTGATTATTTGTAATAAAACGCTTTTAGTGGGCAGCCAAACTAGCGATATGTTTATATTACTTAATTTTAATTAAATGGTTTGAAATTACGCCTAATTTTGTAATAATTAATTATTATTAATTATTTATGTTGTGAGTACATATTTATATATTTCAATGTATTTTCATATATGTAGGTATATTTATTTGTATGGGAATTATTGATATTTATGTATTATGAAATGTAAATATATACATATTATCTAATACAGGATAAATAATTAAAATTCACATTTGGCAAAATTATGCAAAAATAAAAACAGTCCAAAACTCTTCATCCAGTATTTGAATTAGTAAAAAAACATTTATTATTTTTCCTTTGCTTAATATTTATAAAATATAATAAATTTATTTATTAAAAGAATTAAAGATAAATTAGCATTTATCACAACACCATTCGTATTAAAACTGAAATGGATGTTTTTAAATATCAAACTGAGTAGGTTGTTACTTGGTGAAATTCTATTTTATATGTAGTCAATTAAACGCTCTGGTTTCACTTACTGCATAAGTTTTTTTTCTTCCAATAAATGATATTTGACTATTAAATATTAGATGCCTTAATATAATTTTTATAAAATAAATATATGAAAACTTAAATTACTTACAAGGCCTCCTAGAATTATGATAGAGTCCGTAGTTGACATCACTCGTTGCAATTTTCTTAAGCCCCTGTATAGACGTAAGTATCAAAGCCATCTTTGCCAGTAATAAGGCTTTTCCTCCGAGAACAGCTAGAAATTGAAATCCGAGAGGAATTGCTATAATTAACATTGCCATTACACCAAAAACTAAGATATTATCTTGCTGCTTTCTTCGCCTCCTTCCAACTGTAAAAATAAATTATATATTATGATATAAAGCTCCTTGATTATACATAAAAGGAGAACTGTATGAAATAGTTTTTTTTTAATTCCACTTAAATTTCCATTAAAAAATAAACTTTTAAAAAGTTGATTAATAATTCAAATAGAGGATACATACTAAAAATGAACATCAAAGTATTAAAACCAGAAAATTAAATTACATCCACGCCCCCTCCCCCTGCAAAATACACGCAATAATGTAAATATTTGAAAACTCCGCTCGTATCCAGTGTACAAAAAATCCCGAACCGGAAATAACGGATTATCGATTATCAAACCGCCGACGTTAATAACGGATAATTCACTTTTCACGCAAAGCACTTTATGTATTTTACCTTCAAAATTTCCCTGTGGCGAGCCGACGCCTCCGGACGTATATAGGGGCGGCAATTTGAGCGCATGCGATCGCAATATTCCCAAAACCTTTTCAATCACCAGAACTTTCCAATCATCTGGGCTCAAGAGCTTCGAACTCCCACTGAAATATTATAAATAAAATAAAACAAGGAACAAAGTGTTAGAATGGAGTTGCAAACAACAAATAAATCTCTATGAAAACAAATATATACTACACATTTAAATAGTTCTTTTAGTTGTAATTTATAGTAGTAGTAGTAATATTTAGCTATCGACCACGTGGTTCTTCCGCACTTTAAAATAATTAATTAATTTAAAATTATGTTGAATTAAATTGTCGTACGTTTCGAAGTAAATTACTTTACTTGATGTTATAGTGCATAGATTCAATATCGCCGAACCTTTCAAAAAAGATTGTTTGCCTTGGAATCCACATAACAATCTCTCAAAGAGTCTCATGTCAATTAGTCGAAAGAAATGCTCAAGAAATACGATTACAGTGCTTCAAAACACGTCTTTGATATGCTAATAGGTGGCTAATCAGAAATATTTGAGTATGACCCCAAAAGTAAATAGCAGTCAGAAATCGAAAGTGCCAAAGATGAATTATTCTCCACCAAATCAAGACAATGCGAGTTCTCACACATATGCTCAAATAAGAGGCTTTTAAAGAACTGAAAAAGTCGAATTGATGTGTCATCCGCCTTATAGCAGTGATTGGATTTCAATGACTTTCTTCTGGTTCCCGCAAATAAAAATTTCCGACGCCCGAAGAATCGGCTGCGTTCAAAACGTATGTTTGGGAGGTACTTCAATCGGAGTACAAAATGTGCTTCAAAAGTTGGGTCAAAGGAATGAAAAAGTTTATGGATCTTTATGAAACACATATTTAAAACCAATTAATCTAAATCAAGGACGACCTGCGAGTATCTGCATGTTGTTGGAGGCAATTAAAAAAAAATCTAGATGGTACCTAAGCACTAGTCAACAAAATAAAATATGATTTTTACTGTACGAAATAAATTGAAAAAAGTATTGTAATCGTTATTTTTAATTCTAAATTTTTTATTGTTCCCTGTCAACAACAGCCAGGTACCAGTTTCGATCTATTTTGGATCTCATCAGCGTAGCGCAATTAGAGACCGGGAATCGAGATTTAATAATAATAATAATAATAATAATACTCTTTATTTCCTTAACAGGCAAATGTCTAATTACAAAGGAAAAGTATACAATATATAAATGAGGAAGTATTCTATACAATACAGATTAATACAAAATTAATACTACTTATATAAACAAGAAAATTATAATAGAACTAAAAACAAAGCAAAAAGAAAACATGTAAATGTAAGTTCGGTATATAAATCATAATGATAGCTTACAATAGACAGGATTTTAATTTTTTTAGAAATTCATTTTTATTACCATAGAAGATATCAACTTCGTACTGTACTTCATGATATCTTTTCAACATCGCAAGTAACGGTGAAAATAAATGGTGGGTGGTGCGTGGAGTATAATATGAAAATGTTAAATTGTGACGACAGGATAACCGAGGTACAAAAAAATTAATAGTATTTAAATATTGACTGTTATCAATGTGGCCATGAATAATTTTATATAATTCGTAAATTTGTATGAACCTGTGTCTGTTATAAATTGATAACATATTAAATTCTGCTAAAAGTGTATCATAAGAAACGGAGTAATAAGGATATACATGGTATTTAGAATAATATAAATATCTAATGAAGCGCTTTTGTACACGTTCCAATGTCAACATAAAATGTTTATAGCCAGGTGACCACACGACCACACGCATGCACAATAATTTAGTTTACTTATTACAAGAGAGTCGTACAGTCTTAAAACAGTATTTATGTTTTTGAAATCACTACAATTGCGAATGATAAATCCGATCATTTTATACGACTCACTGGCTACTTTCTGAATGTGATTGTTAAATGTCAGTTTATGGTCAAACTCAACTCCTAAGTCTTTCACTCGATCTACTTTATTGATTTTAACATCATTCAGACTGTATTCATAATCATGAATGTCACGTGCTCTGGTAAATATTATAGTCCAACATTTAGCTACATTAATTTTAAGACCATTGACAGTGCACCAGTTAGACAAACTTATGAGGTTATTTTGTAGGTTTTGACAATGCTGCTCAGCTTTAATGGTGTCATACAGTTTCACATCGTCGGCGAACATTAAAAAGTTACAATTCAGGACTTCGGCAATTTCATTGAAAAATATATTAAATAAAAGCGGACCAATATTAGAGCCCTGAGGGACACCGCAGTTTGTAATGAAATAATCCAAATTGCAACCCGTGTAACTAACGTACAGAAATCTGTCTGCCAGAAAAGATCTCAAGACATCAAATATACATGGTGGAATATCATATTGACTAAGTCGATGTAGAAGTTTATCATGTGGCATCGTATCAAATTCTTTAGTAATGTCTGTATAAATTACGTCCACTTGGCCGCCGCTATCAAGTACATTAGATATATATCGTGTTAAGCACATAAGATTAGTCTGTGTACTGCGTTTTTTGACAAAACCACTTTAGAAAAGTTTGAAATAATTGCAACAGGCCTGTAATTTTTAATATTCGAACGATCACCGGCCTTAAAAATTGGGCAAATACGTGTAATTTTCCAACATTCTGGAAACACACCTTTAGTAAGTATCACGTTAATAATATGAGTTAATGGATATGCGAGTGGTGAAGCGCAGTCTTTTAATAGAAAAAATAGGAATTTGATCAAATTCCATTGTTAATTTAGATTTTAGTTTTCTTAGATGGGAAGCCACAAGTTCTTCGTTAACCCTCCAGTCCCCCATACACAGTAACATTTTCACACGACTGCACAACACGAACACCATCACTATACACACTTTTAAAATGATCTGCAAATGATTGTAGAATATCCCTTGGAGAAGTTAATGTAACGTTTTCCATTTGTTGAATTTGGTTCTCGTTTATCACGTGGTGAAACATTTTTAATATTAAGGGTTCTTTATAGAATGGCACTTGGTTGGTTTCACAATGTTTACGATTTATTCCGACTAGTTTCGATTTTTATATCATTACCATTCCTAGATAATGATGTAAAAATCGAAACTAGTCGGAATAAATCGTAAAAATTGTGAAACCAACCAAGGGCCTTTCTATAAACAACCCTTAATAGTAACGTTTTCCATTTTCATGATTCCTGGAATTCTTGTTTTGCTTCTTTTCATGTTAATACTATCTGGGAGCTTGTTGTAAAACTTAATCCCCCAATACCTTGAACCATTTCTGGACTTCACTGGTCTCGATTTATTTATGTATAGTTCTTTGTCTTATATCGTGTGTATGCATGGATGTTATCATTTTATACTGGGAGATGATTATCAACACGCCTAGTGCATTAAATAGGTCTTTGCAATCATCACGATATTTGACGCCCACAAAAATTCTAATAGCTCATTGCTGCAGTGCAAATATACAATGCCTACCAGCGGAATTCTCCCAAATAAGTAAGCCGTTGGTCATTATACTATAACATGTGGAATGATATGTAGTTTTTAAGATTTTTAACGAAACCTGATTCACTAAATTTCTAAATAGGAATATATCACTGCCTATTTTGCAAGTATCCGTGTTTTGATTCCAAGTTACTAAAGAACTAGCTTTGCTAGAAAACACATTGACATCATGATCACACTTCCTTAGTATGCAAAGCAAATTTATTGTTTTCGATGAGTTTAATCGCAGTTGGTTAATGTCAAACCTTTGTTTAATTTTTTTGGGTGCCTTATTATTAATCTGAGAGTAAAATATGCCATTGACCTCTACTGCTTGGCGTCTCCCTACGAGATATGATTTGATCAGTTTGTAACTTATATCAGAAAAATATAAGGACAACTTTTTTAAGTAAATCATGGCTAATACAATCAAGTTGAGAAATATGATCATTGATATTCTTCCGACCTCAAAAGTACTTAGAATATTGTTTGTGAGTTCTAAGCTAGCATTAGTACATTAGTACTTTCCTTTCCTAAACCCAAATTGATGTTTATTTAGTATATTATTATCCTCCAAAAAAGACCCGATCTGGTTGCACATTATGCATTCTACAATTTTAGAAAAAAACTGGAATAATAGAAATTGGTCTATATGTAGAAGGATCTGATCTATTTCTTTTTTTTTTTAAATAAGGACTACTAATGCCACCTTCATTAGATTAGGGGTGATGCTTATTTGTAAGCATGTATTGATAATATGAGTCAGTGGAATTAAGAGAAATTCTCTGCAACTCTTTATTAACTCGACAAATCACCAATAAATGTCTTTGGTTTTGCTTATATTGAATTTACATAGCACATCCCTTACATAAGCCACTGATACCTGCTTTAAAGCAGATCTAATATTATGTTTAGAAGCATCAACTCACCAGGTTGGTGAGTTAAGTTAAAGATGTTTTTATATAGAATTATGGAGCTAAATTTATTGGGAGATATATTGCTGAGTTCAACTCTAAGTGATGGGCGAATAATATCTGTATTGGCCTCTCGTTTAGCTAATTTTATTGCAGTTATATATTCAAATCTATACTTAAAGTATATGTCTTTCAGGTCTGATTTTTTTGAAATGCCTGACGTATAAAATGCAGCCTCTCTCTCATATCCACAAGTTTATTATTTACCCAGTGTATTTTATTTGTGTGAGATGATTTGCACCTTACACGTTTTTTCGGAAATGTATCATTAAATATAGTAGAAAATACATTATGAAATGTATCATATTTGATAGATGGGTCACTAATTTTGTTTATCTACGATCGTACAGAAAGTAGACGCTTTTTGCATCATTTTTCATTGTAAAAGTGGCTTTTTAAAGCACTAGTGCTTTTTTACGTTTTTATTGCACGGTAATGTCAAACTGTTTTTATTGCACAGAAATGTCAAATTTGACAGATGAATATATTGTAGCACAAATTTTCGACGAAAAACTTAATTTTTTATTAATTGATACACATAACTAATAAACTATAAATAAAATATATAATACAAACCAAATGGCAGATTTAAGAACTCTGAAGATTTCATTTAAAGCAAGTCGAAGCGATTACAATAAAGCGAACATTTTTTCCATAAATAATAATGCCGGCCGACATTTGTGCAACTTGTTTACTGGTTGCTAAGTAACGCTTTCATTAGTGGACTGCCGGTAAAATATGTTTTCATTAATTGAATTATTGAAATGACATTAAAATATTACTCATAAGAATATATTCTTTGAAATCCTTTACGATCGAAGATAAAATTTTGTAAGGCACACGTGTATTGCACTCCTGGCTTAAAAAAACTCGCTCGTTCCTCGCTCGTGTTTTTAAACGCCAGTTTGTGCAATAAAGCATCACTTTTTACACTTGTACCTTAAATAACTAATATATCATCCCAATTGCATAAAGATAGACTCTGAAATAACACAAACACGTCCGCTTTTGTTATTGGCCTAATTAATTTAGTGTCAATGCCATTGTGTAGCAATTAAATTTGTGTATTAAAACCAATTTCTATATGCTCCGATGGGACGGTTGCTATCAGAAACGCTTTAAATTTGATATTGATATTTGTGAATACATTATCCAATGTGATTATCGCGCGAGTGGGAAAATCAACCGATTTTTTCCAGACCATTCGAACGAAAAACATCACACAATGAGCTGGTATTAGGATTGCTGAAATCATTAAATTGAACATTAAAATCTCCACCAATCACTATTCTAGCATTTAATAATATTTACAAACATATTAAAATCTCCTAAAGGTGAACGATAGATAGTAATTATGATATTATCATCAATTAAGCGAATGGCTGCAGTTTTGTGGTGAATTTCTACAGACAGATGAATTTAGATAATAAAATAAGCACACCTCCGTGGATATTTAATGTTCAGGAAAAATACGCTACAGTGTATAATTTGCCACTTAAACCTTGAACATTAAGAAACATTAAGTTAATGTTTGATACACTCGTATCACCCAATTCTATCCCTTCTAAAAAATTTATCGGTTAACAGTGAATGTTTCCGGCCAGTTGGATTCATCAGTTTTGATTTAAACCCTTCTAAAAGGGCACTTATCTTAAAACCATTGTAAGAAGACGCATTTTCCTCATTATCGCACGTAAAGTTATCATGAGATAAAATATTGCGTACATGCTCTTTAACTGCGTCAACAGATATATATTTTTTCAGCTTATTAACATATACATGTATCTTTCTAGGGCCAGCTTATAATTGCAGGTAACTTGATTTATTTGTACTCACTATAGCAGTGGATTTATTTGTTTCTTTAAGACTGTTGCGCTTGTAGGTAACAGTTTTAAATCATTTTCTTGTGTATTCTAGGCTCATTATATGCATTTTAATCCTGATAGCTAGAATTTTAATTTTACTTAATGTTTCCTGGCATGTACTTATTTCACTATTGCCACTGATTAAATTTTTTGTTTCCGTGGGACTGACTCATGATGGCTCAACGTTGATGGCATGTTCCTCTTATGAGAGAAAATTTCCTCAGATGTAATTTACAGAAATGTTATTATTTGGTAAATTAACCTCATAAGTCTCTGCACAGATTCCTGCTGTGCTTTGGTTGTTGACAATGAAGATATTTTAGATAAAATAAACTGTAAAAAAACTATATGTTTTTTCATAACATTTGCTTTCTTCAATGATCATATTTGTATGTTGCAAAAGCTCCTTTAGATAATTTATTTTTACATTATTTTCGTTTAAACCTTTGACGAAAGTGGATTTTGACAGCTTGCTCCTCTCTTCGAGGTTAGATTCGCTGACTGATCCCGAAACACAACAAACTAATGATATATCTCTTATAATTTTTGTATGTTTCTTTTTTTATTTGTAGCACATCCTCTGTGGCACACATTATCGCAGGTCACACACTTTATTTGTATGTTTATTACAGAATATACAAATATCTTCTTGATTTGCCATGTTATATATATACATGAGTGTCTTAGGCACAGGAGAATAGAATAAACTTTGATTTTTAAGTAAATCTTACATTAACATTGAGTTTACGTATAACAGTGAAGAAAAGGCTGTTATGAAAGTGTTTTTGAACAAACAAGAACTTAAGTTAGTTATCTTTAAGAATTGCATTATGGTCTATCAGAAAAAGATATCCCTAGAGTAGATTTTCCTGTCAGAACAGTCCAATAGTAAAACCTAAGTACTAAAAAATGGGTTACTTATGAATCTGTTGGAGAGTTCTGGTTGCGTGGCTCCTAAGCTTACATAAACCCGAGGCTACAAAACTTGCAAGGGCTACAACTTTCAATAAAAACAACGTAAACATTCTTTTTTTATAATTTAAAGCTTGTTATAGGAAAATATCAGTTTCAAATAAACGACATCTGTCTAGATCAGAGGTGTCTAAACTACGACCCGCGGGCCAAATGGAGCCCGCTTATGTCATCAAATCGGCCTGCGAAAGCGAATTTAACAAGAGTATGCTCACTCAGAGCATGTAGTGGTCTAGAAATTATAGATAATGGCAGAAAAATGAAAACGATTTTGGCCCTTGGAACTTACTGGAGTAAACAGTATGGCTGGAAATTTTGGAGACCCCTGATCTAGATGAAAGTGGAAATTCAACCGTTCATAAACCTCCTAAAACTTTATATTTGAAAGAAACTAAACAGTTTTGTACTGTTACTTTGGGAAGGGAGGGCGTAATGTAACAAAGGTAGCATGAATCAATACTATCATTAACAGGAATTCATCGATCTAATGAATTATTATTTGATGAATTTTGAAATCATCTTATTAGTCATGAAAACCACACTAAATACAAATCATCCTTCTTATCTTGGATAATCACGAAATACACAACACAATTAAAGAAAGAAAAGACGTAGTGGTGTTAACCTTCCCACCTCATACAACCTACAAGCTTAAGCCGTCAGATCGAACTTTGTTTAGCCGAGCCTATTACAACAGTGTCATGAGTAGTTGGATAGTATCTAATCCAACCTGCCCAACTGCATTATGTTGCTAAATTAATTAAACATTTTTAGAAGAACATATTAAGAAACAGTGCCATGTGACAGCTATATTTATGTTTGAAAGCAACCTATTTACTGATGTCGAGTTTCTTTCGTCCTATGTCATAGGTCGTGAACTGGTGTAAATACAAATATTATGGACAATAAGAAGACTCAAAAATCAACAAATGAAGTTATGTTGGACTGGTAGAAGCTGGTGACTACCAGTTATGGTAATGTAATTATAGTCCAGCCGATATCTAACTGTGACCTATAAATCACACCAAATCAAACATCTGAAATTATGACACTAAATTATTCGGCCGTTTCATAAAACTGCACATAGAACAAAGACCACAAGCGTAAATTAGCCTGGAAAAGTCGAACATTGACTGATACTTCTAAAAAGGACATTGAAGATCAAAAGGTTAAAAATATTCTAAGAAAAAAAAAATAGAGACGTCTAGTTCTAAGGATTAACAAATGTTTTTTGATTGACGAAAGATTATTATAGGTCTACATCCACGCAAGAATTAATAGACCTTCAATGTCGAAAATAAAAATAAACACAGCCTTAAAAGAGAATATTGACTGTAAAGAAATTAAGCAAGATTCAGTTAAACTTTCTTGTAAGAAGAACATTGTCATGAAAAGGTATACATTATTTATAAAATTCAATATTTTGTTAAAAGGCACTTTTATGAAAAAAAAGTTGTTAAAAATTCAGTCTTTATCTTTTTATATTTTTAACTAATGTCTAACAATTTAAAGTTTTTCTAGATATTAATTCAATTTTTGACGCGTTTTTTGATAATTTCAACTGCTTTTTTTCAATAAATTTCAATTGATTTTGGTTTTATTCATTGTCAATTGATTTTTACAAATATGTCACCATTGTAAGTAGGTAAGTGTTTTAATTATTTTACAGATTTTCACAAAATCAAATGCTTAAATAATTGATTCCTGTCATCGTTTTTTTTCTTAATGTTCAAATATATGTATCGATTGTCAATTGTTGATTTTTAACAATTTCAATTATCTTCTGGAGTAAGTTTAATTTTTGTGCTTTTGGGAAATTGAATTCTTAATAATTATAAATTAATTTTAAATCAAGATTAAAGTATTGTGTAGATATATTCATCCATATTAACTGGTTGAAACTGATGAAAAAATAATAAAGTCTTTCAGTTAGTGAAATATTTAATTTTATTTTCCGAATTAGTTTCGATGCTCTCTACGCATTATTTTTAGCGGGAAAACGTCAGAAAAAATGCTTAATGTGTTGTTTTTATAGTTTAAAAAATAATAATATTAGGCATTTTTTCTGACGTTTTTCCCGCTGAAGATGATGCGTAAAGAACTAGTCCGGTAAATAGAATTAAATATTTCACTAACTGGAAGTACTTTATTATGCTTTCATGAGATTAAAGTAGTTTAATTGCAACATTTGTTTCGATTCGTAGCACTCAAGTGTTTTATCAAGTTCGAATTTTTTCACTTATTTTATAAATTCATTTTTTCGATTATTATTAGTATTATATAGTATTATATTTTGTAGAAAATTTATTGTTTTCGCGCTTTGTGAATTTCAACTATTTTTTATTATGATGAATAATTTCTCACTTTATATTAAGAAAGTAAATAGATATCTTTGTTTTCAACGTATCATTTACAAAAAGTGATATTGCACCAATGTTGTCTTGAAAGTCTTAACTTTATTTACTGTAATGTTACTGAAAATGTAGGAAATAAGTCTGATAGAAACATCACTATTTTTTATCATATCAAATAGCACAAAGAATGCGTTTACAAAGTTTTAATTCCCAAAACCAAAAAAGTTTTGAGGAACTACACATTTTGAGTCATCGGCAGTCGACCATCCTTTTCCCTCGCAACAAAGAAAACCGCAATTGTTTATAGAACCTTCATTTGGATTTTAAGTTTACAACGCTTTTCCAAAAATCTATAGCTCGCATGCCGATGACAACTAGACAATAAGCGATTGGTTGTTGTTTTCGTTTTAACAAAATTGTGAAATCTTGATCAAGGCTTACTGAAATACTAAAAGCTCACCATCACCATTAATAACACACAATAGGACAATAGCCTTTCTTATGAATAGGATCTTAGCGGAAGAAGCCTGATCCCTGCTCCATGAGGCAAAATAATTTGGTTTTTTACACGCAAACAAGAATTCTATAAGTATGATCCTTGAGTATCAACACATCCCTGTAAGTATTTTTTCTCTTGTCACTAGACTCCCTAAGAGCGCAGAATGCTTTTAAGGTATCTCGTCATAGCTCATATCTTAATTTAAAAGAATTTGTAAATACATTATTTATTTTGTAACATAGTATATTATACAGAGTATTTTCAAATGTAGGGTGAAATAAAACACGATTTTCTATGTTTTTTACCGTTTACCATTTCTACTTTTATTTTCCAAATCCTCTAAATGTCCAAAGCCCTCTCAGAATAAACTCTGTTTTTTAACCACCCCCATAAAAAGTAATCAAGTGGATTTAGATCGGGTGAGCGAGCAGGCCTTGAAAATCTTGAATGTCTTCCAATCCATTTCTCATTAAATTGTTCATTTAAATATTCAACTACGATACGAGCACTATATACAAATGCCCCATCCTGTATAAAAGAAAGAAAATTTCTTGTAGCAAAAGGTAACATGTCAAATTCATTTTACAATTCCATATTTAAAAATTCTAAATATCTTTCTAAATTTAAACTCTACCGAAATGTGTGGAACCCTATAAAATTTATGTTTAAAATTCCACACCAAATATTTATTTTTCCAGAATATTGATTTTTGCAGATAATTCGGAATGCTGAATTTTCTGTTGAACAGCAACGATAGTTTTTTTTATGAAACTACCCCATTATATTTGTAGTAAATATAGCTTCATCCGTAAACAGGATCTTCTATCTAAATGTTCTATCAATTTCTATTTCACCTTGTACAATTAAACAAAATTCAGAACGATTGTCGTAATCAAGTTCTTCCTAAGTTTGAACACATATTAGTTTAAATGATTTAAACTTATTCGCCGCTTATTATTGAATGCAATTCAAATTTTCCGGTCCTTTAAATTGCTTTAAAATGCTTGACACTTGTTAATAACTGATACTCTTTTCGGGGTGCCTGCCATTGAAAATTTCAGCTGCTTCTCTGCAGATTTTATAGTTATATAAAATTTTCTGAGAAAGTTTCTCAAGTCTGTTCGTAGATTAATATAATAAAATATTTTTTAAATACATAATAAATTTTGTATCAATACTCTAATCGATAAACCCCATTATATTTTACCTGAATGGATTTCCCAAACAGATATAATAATACACGTGAATCGCCTAAGCAAATCAAAGTTTTCCAATTATAAAAGTAAATAACGTATGTTTTTTTATGTGTTTGTATGTACTTATTTCGTCTTAGAGACGTGGTGGGTGGAAAAAGGAGCTTCTTGAAAAGTTTTTTTACGAGCACTATATGTGTTGTACAGTTAATATAAAACGCATTAGCACCTTTTTATCGTTGACATTACGATCATTTAGGGAAAAGGGGGAGCGAGAAAAAAAACATGGGGTTAAATGGGTCAGTGATGAATGCCAACATTCCGAGCGCTTACAGCAACCGGATTTATTTGTGGTAATTTGGCTCGACTCATTCAATGTTAATTTACATACATAAATATTAGTAGATATGACAATATGTTATTACCATTGCATGATAAATTTGATTGATTTACAATTTACTACACATGAACTAAAATTTTATTTCAATTTATTATGTAAATATATTGCGTTTATTCGAATTAATACAGCGATTTATTAATAGTGATCTTATTATTTATTTTCTTCTAGACTGTAATATAAAATATTTTGTCTCTTTGAAGGCTTTGTAATCTGCAAAACTACGATAATAACAAGAGCTCATTATTTTGTACATCGCATCTATATTTAATACCGAATTATTAAAAGAATATTAAGTTTCAATTTTTATAACGATAATTTTCTAAAAAAACAAACAGATCCACTTTCACTCACATCATTCCTAAGTACTAGTGTTGAATTACATATTTCGTGAATAAACTATTCAGGTAATTCCATCTGACAACCAACATTGCTAACGTAAATTTCGACTTTCTGGCAGCACAGAACGTTTTGATGTCCACAAAATGTCCACAAAATTCATCTCCGCCAAGAAATTAAATTAAGTCGTAAACATTATTATTTTTTTGACGTGGATTATTTCGACAAAAATGAATAGATAAACTTAATTTTGGCAATGAGGCACCATCAAAAACCATTATATATAATATAATCGTGGCTATAGTTCGCTTAGCGATGAATTTCGTGAAGGTCGTCCAAAAGCGAAAGTCATATTTTAGAAAAAATTGATCCCTTATAACGGCCGAAGACACATCATTCTCCACAAGAACAATATGAACTCTTATACATGACCTTAAACAAGAGACTTTTTGAGAACTGAAAAAGTCTAATTAATGGGTCATCCGTCCTAAAGTACTGATTTGGCACTCAATGACTTCTTTTTATTTCTGCAAATCAAAGATAAATTACGAGATGAACATTTTTCAACGTCTGGAGAAGCAGTTGAAGCGTTCAAAATGCATAGACGTACCGAAATCGGAGTGAAACAAGTGCTTCGAAAATTGAGTAACAGGCATTCAAAAATGTATAGATCTTATGATGAAAAACAATGAACCCATTGACCTTGATTAATTTCTTTCTTTTTTGTTGTTGTCTATTCCCTAATTATTAAAGGGCACCCTCGTAAGCCTACTTTCATACTTTGAGTAAATGTCAGCTATTATTTTCAAAACCAAACTCTTAGGGGTTTTGTCTGACTTACTTTCAATTTATGAACTTGTTGTCAACAGTAAAGTTAAAATTAACAGGTTGACTGCGTTACCGGTCCCCCGGGACCGGTGCCGAGTTTCACCGTGGTACATGGTCGCAAAAATTTTGCACAGACGAGAATGGAAGTTACCGGTCCTCGAGGACCGGTAACGCACAGCGGCGAAGTATTCCGATTTTCAATAACGCAGTCAACCTGTTAAAGTTTTGTATTAACCTAAAGTCCTGATTAAAGCGAGTAGCAGTTTAGTTATAACAGGTAGGCTAAAAAGTTCGTAGGCTTCGTAGGCTAACACATAGATAGCGTTATTAGAATTAAATCCATAAGGTTTATAGTAGAACTAACCTTCAAATGACACGTCTATAAATTTGTCAGCTGTCGGACAATTAGTTCGTGAGATATAGCATTGTGAGTTAAAAACTTTTGTTAGTGTGAAAAATATGGAAAAAAATAGTTTCGTGTCTTAATAAAGCATTGCTTTATTATGAAAAAAAAATACTTTTGAAACCAAAGCTTGGCTTGATGAACATTATTTGGACTCTGCGCCAGAAAAATCAACCGTTAAGAAGTGGTTTGCCAAATTTAAACTTGGCGAAATGAGCACCGATGACAGTGCACGCAGTGGACGTCCGAAAGAGGCTATTACGATCGAAAATGTGAAAAAAGTTTACAAAATAATAATGAATAGCCGTAAAGTGAAGCTGATCGAGATAGCTCAGACTCTGAAAATATCGAAAGAGCGTGTTGGACATATTGTGCATGAATATTTGGACATGCTAAAGCTGTGTGCAAAGGGGGTGCCGCGCGAGCTCACAATCGATCAAAAACAGCAACGTGTCGATGATTCAGAGGAATGTTTAACGATATTCAACCGCAGTAAAAACGAATTTTTTCGCCGATATGTGACAATGGATGAAACGTGGCTCCTTCACTACACTCCAGAGTCAAATCGACAGTCAGCCAAGTGGACAGCACGCGATGAACCGAATCCGAAGCGTGGAAAGACCCAAAAGTCGGTTGGCAAGGTTATGGCATCAGTATTCTGGGATGCGCAAGGTATAATATTCATTGATTACCTTAAAAAGGGCGAAACCATCAACAGTGATTACTACGGGGTGGGCCAGATTCAAGTTTCTTTTTAAAAATGCAATAATATGCACAAAGTTTAATTTTTTTCAATGTATTATGGCTTTATGAGTAAGAGCAAACATTCCCATTCATATAAAATACAACTTCATTTGAGTGGCTGCCTCGTCTGGCTTCGTGGTAGCGCATTCTGTCATTCTAATTTTCCAAGACCTTGTTGATGATTTCGGGCTATAACTCACGGATTTCTTGGATGATATTGGCCTTAAGTGCATGCATCGTTTCTGAATTGTTGGCACAAGATCGGTTCTTCACGGTTCCCCACAAAAATAAACCCAAAGGGGTCAAATCGCAGCTCTGAGGCGGCCCATTGACATTGCCAAGACGGCTGATAACACGATTTGGAAATTTGGTGCACAAAAGATCAATTGTGGCATGGGCTGTGTGTAATAGCACGTCATCCTGTATGAACTAGGGGTCATCCAGATCCATGTCTTCAATTTCAGTAAACTAATTCGCATAACATGGCTCCATAACGCTCACCATTGCCGAAACGTTGTTCCCAACCGCATTTTCGAAGTAAAATGGTCCAATGATGCCATCACTCCACAATTCGCACCAAACTCTCAATCTCTGTGTTTGTATTGCTTTCTCGACAATAACGTGAGGGTTTGCCGTCCCCAGATGAGTCAATTTGGTTTGGTAACGTATCCGCCAAGATGAAAATGTGCCACGTCAGAAAAAATGATTTTTAAGTACTCACTTTGGAAATAGGTTTGGAATATTTCTTAACGTTGTTCAAGCGTAAATCGACTCATTTCATACCGCGGAGGTATGATACTGACTTTCAGTCAAGATTTCGAACGGAAAAAAGCTATCAGTATCAAAATAATCTATGATTTAAAAAGAAACCACTAGTTGGCCCACCCTATATATAACCTTATTGGAGCGGTTGAAGGATGAAATCACAAAAAAAGGCCCCATTTAAATAAAAAAAGTGTTGTTTCATCAGGATAATGCACCGTGTCATAAATCAATGAAAATGATGGCAAAATTGCAAGAATTAAATTACGAATTGCTTCCTCATCCACCATATTCTCCAGATCTGGCCCCCAGTGACTTTTTCCTATTTGCAGACCTCAAAAGGATGCTCACTGAAAAAAAAAATCAGCACTAATGAAGAAATTATCGCTGCAACTGAGGCTTATTTTGAGGCTAAAGAGAATTTGTATTTTAAAAATGGTATCAACAAATTACATGACCGCTATAATCGTTGTATCGCCTTCGAAGGCAACTATGTTGAATAATAAAATAGAATTTTGCAAAAAGAAATTATTTTACTGTGTTAGCCTACGAACTTTTCAGCCTACCTGTTATGTATATACTTCGTACACACGTTTATTATTTTATTGTTAATTTACAGGGTTCACTGATAATATATACACGCAAACTATTAACTAACGTATCGGACTTAGTCACCCTATTATTATATGAAAAACCTTCATTCTAGATTTTTATTACAGCAACGAATGTGCTAATTGGCTCACATACGTATTTTGTCTCGCAATATACAAAAGCATACATAAAGACATACAGAGAAAAATTCGAGAGGCCAAACAGAAAGAATAAAATGAAAAGCGCCACGAAATCGAAGTTTTACAAAGCTGATTTCATGGATTTAATGCACATAAGAGGGCAAGCGAAGTTACGGGAAAATCCAAGAAGAAAACTGTGGAAAAACTTATAAATGATCCAGGCGAGTTAATTGTAGATAGAAAAGCCATTAAAGAAACTTAGAAAAAGTACATAAGAGAGGATGGGATCTTTCAGAATCCTTCAGACTTCTTGACGTTCAATTCGTCAAATTCTTAACAAACATATTCAATAACATTTAAAATACTGGAAACATCCCAAAAAAATGGCTCATCTGAGAAATTATAATGTTACCAAAGAAACAGGGAGCCAAAGCATGTGGCGACTATAGAACGATTAACCTCATGAGTCACACACTAAAGCTGTTTCTATAAATCATTCATCGGAGAATCTAAAAGCTATGCGAAGAAAGAGTAACAGACAAGAATAGGTCTTGAAAAACACAGGGATGGATGGTAAAGATCTTAGGATCATCCAGAACCCATACTGGAATCAGTCAGCTACTAGCAAGATGAATGCCGAGGAGCAAACCAATGCAGTCAGTATTCGAGGCGTTAGACAAGGTTGAATTCTTTCGCCGCTCATATTTAATCTTCATTAAGAAGAAATCTTCAGACTAGCGCTTGAGAATCCCGACATAGGAATCCTACTGAATAAAAACGATTAAACAACGCAGATGATAATGTGATATTCATCGATAATATGGACAGCTTACAAGAAGTAATGAATAGAATAAAAGATGACACCACTCGCTATGGTTTAGAAATTAACATTAGTAAAACTAAATTCATGGTGATTAGTAAAGAAGTAAATAAAAGGTGCGAACTAATGATCAACAACACACTAATAGATAAGGTATTACAGTTTGCCTACTTGGGAACCATGATCAATGAGGATTGGGACTATTGACACGAGTTTAGGTGCAGAATCTAGAAAACAAGAGCTACCTTTAACCAAATGACTAAACTTTACAAAAGCATCGGTGTCAAACTTCTTTGGCGCAATATCTTCTTGATACTTTTCTATCGTATAGAGTGAAGGGCAATAACCGAAGCAATACAAAGAAGACTCGCGGCTTTCGAAATGTGAGATGAGTTGAGCGATTGCGTCTTGGGTTGAAGTGTTGTCTTTAAAGCCATATTATCTTTATGAAATAATTTTATATTTGTGCAGAAATGAAATAATTCTTGTCTTTTTTTCAAATATTTTATCAATGTTTGATATTAGCGAGATCGATTATGTATTGATTTAATTTCACCAACTTTTAATATTTTAGGAAACAACTACTTCACGAAATGTTTTCGTATTTTTAAATTTATTAACAACTACTTCTTTGGTTTTAATAAGAAATTGTTTTGTAGTCTTAATAAGACTAATTTGTTGTAGATTTACGAAATGTTTTCGCGTTTGTCTAATGATTAGTTAATTTTCTACAACGTAAACAACTTTAATACATTTTATTTCAAATTTCTTGTGAAGACGGCAGCATATCTTCTTGATAGCTTCAAATCTTTTGCTAAACAAATGTGACAGAAAATAATCAAGAAGTATTTGGAAAAAATCTCGCTTTTTTTCAGACATTTGTATCAAGGGTAGAGCTGAGCCAAGAATTTTTCATTATTCTGCTCTAACAGGCTACGAACGAATTGTTGCATTCATATTATCTAAAACACGGGGTTAATTGATTGAATTGATCTATTGCCGAGTTTCCTCGGGATGTTTTTAAAATCCATTATACCAAGTAATTGATTTTTTCTAGAACCATATCCCATAACATTTGTAACTTTAGAGAGAGGCCTGGATGTTATTGTTGAACGTTTCACATCTCCCTTTTAATGGCCGATAATGTGCACCATTTACCATCATAATTTTTGTTCACTCTGTAACTAGTCATTAGAGCACACTTGGTCTTGAATTTCGTCCATTCTTTGTATCAGATCAGATCGAGAAACCACATGAAGTTATTGATCTCAGCTTCATTAGTGGTCAATAAATAACGATTGGTTGTTTTATTTATTCCTTCCACCATAAAATCCGATTATAGGTGTAAAACAGTTGTCCGCGCCTTGTTAATTTTAATGATTTTGCATACCTCTTAAAAAGGATTATTACTCTAACGATGTATTTATTTCCTTTGTGATATTTGGGAAATGATCCTCTACAATTAATGTTTTATAATTGAAGAAACTGCTAAAATTGTTCTGTAGGTACTTTTCTTACATCATAAAATATAGTTCTTTAGATAGTTGTAGAAAATTAACTAATAATTTAAAAATACGAAAACATTTCATAAATCTTTAATAATGAGTCTTACTAAGACTACAAAATCAATCATTTCTTGAAACAACTACTTCCCTGACTAATACCTCGACAAATATTGAAATATACAAAAGTCATTTGCGTGTTAGAAATACAGGGTTGTTTCAATAAGTGATTTAAGTACCAAAATGAAACTCTTAAAGCCTTTTCTCCTATCTTACAACTTCCTCTATATTTTTTGACTGTATGAACCATTTGAGCAGTCCTGCTCTTAACAATATTTTTCTTCAACAATTCGTAAATTGTAATATGTAGTAATTCTATACTTGTTGCGTAGTAATTCGGCTCTGGTTTAGATAATTTCCTACTAAAGTAATTAATTAACTTCTCTTCTTTATCCTGGATTTGTGTTAAAATAGATAAAAATCTTATATTAGAGACTAGTGTTTTGGTAAATACAGTTTTTAGAATTCCACCTTTCTTTGTTCTTTAAATAAGAAATTATAGAGGCTTTCCCTTCGTGATACATTTTGATAATTCAAAATAAAACAAATAAGTTTGTCACTTCTTTAATGCTATTTGTTACCATAGTTAGACAAATGTTATTAAAAAAGTGATACCAAAAAAATTTTTGTTTTATTTTGAACTCTTCGTTCCAATGATACCTTTAATTTTCGTCGGTGATTCCAGTTAATGGTTTATCGATATTAAAAATTCCCAACACGTACTGTCGATATTAGTTCCATCTCTATTCACCAACGAGTGTCTTCTTGTTGTCCAATTTATATAATCCATTCAATTAATTTATTACTTTAGATAATAGGTTAAGTTAGAAATATTTTTTTTACTTCCAAATAACCTTTAAATACGGTTCCATTATCTTCTAGAGTCTTTCTTATTATCGATAAAATATATACAAATAATTTGTTATGTATATTGTTATTATCTTATCTGTATGAACAAAAAAATATATCTACATAGTGTAAGTATGGATTTCTATAGTAGGGATTGCAGCTATTCTCTTCATAAAAAAAATATATCCATTGCCAATAATTGTCCTTCAGTGTCATTATTGACGATCGTTTTGAATATGAAGAATGTAGTTCCCACTTAATCAGATACTTTTTTTTTCAAATTACCATTAATAAAATCAGTCCCCTTTTCTCTGGAACTGATATTTGTGATGTTTAAAATACTTCTCCATTTATTTCTTTATTTATAAGTTGGTGTCAAGAACTATTGATACAAGATCTATTTTTCACCTGATATACGATATATTTGATTTTACCATGAATAGTAAAAGATTCTTCTCTTGTAATTCATCAAGTGGTGTCATAGGTATTATATCAATTGTTTTAATGAGTGGGGCAATCTCCACAGTTATTATTTAGGCATAATATTTATAATCCAATTTTTGCCTACTTTTGTCCAGCTTTTAATCTGTATCATTTTCTTTTATTCTATTTCTTTTCGAAAATATTTTTTTCGAACACTTTATTACTTCCTAATTCTAGTTTCTTTTTGATTTCAACTTCAAACCCATGAGCCAGTCCTTCTATTAATTAATTGGTCAAACAAGTATCAATGCCTGTTGAGGTTATTTACGTTTTTTGTCCAAAAATAATTGCACAGCTAATATTTTCAGGTATTCTCAGTTAGATGAAAATATACAAGTCTTTGGACACGACCTAGTACATAGACATATAGTAAAATCCTTACCATACCATATACACGTCCATATCCTTAATATCCTTAATTTCATCTACCAACACCAATATTTTTCTTCCGAATGGAAACTTGGTATTATCATCTGTATCCCAAAACGTGACCATCCTCCATCCCTAATATCCAGCTACCGTCCCATTACGTTACTTCCCGTCCTAGGTAAAATCTATGAATCACTCCTTAAAAACAAAATACTATCCCACCTCCAAGACCGCATTCCGAATTACAACTTTGGCTTCCTCCCAAAACGTTCCACTACCCTCCCTCTTACCATCCTTACCTCAAACATCCAATCAACACACCTTGAAGGAAAATCATCAGCCATCCTACTACTTGATGTGCAAAAAGCCTTCGATTCTGTCTGGCATCAAGGTCTGTTGTATAAATGTTACCTCCTCAAAATTCCTTCCCACATTATTTTTATCATTAAGCAATTTCTTTCAAACAGATCCCTCAAAGTCAAAATCAACAACTCCTACTCCCCTCCTTTTACACCTTTTCAAGGTCTACCTCAAGGATCCCCTCTATCTCCACTATCTACAACCCCGACCCCCTTCACTTTAATCCCTCAAAATATCTCCTCCAATTTGCAGATGACACAGCCCTCATTTCCCATGCACCCTCCGTACCTAAAGCTCTGTAATCCCTTCAGCAGCTTATTGACACCCTGGATCACTGGTTTGCAAAATGGCGAATTAAAATCAATCCCCACAAATCCCAGCTTCTAATTCCCTATCACCGCAACAACAATCCTACACATAATATCCATATCTCCCACACAATTGTTTCCCTTTCTACGTCCATAAAATACCTAGGCATTACCATAGATCAAAAATTAAACTTTAAAAGTCACACAGCTTCAAATAAGGCTAAAATCATTACAAGGGTCAAATTATTTAGGAATCGAACCAACGAATATCCATAAAAACAGCCGTTAAATTTTATAAAATGATTTGCCGCCCTTTACTTGACTATGGTGATGTTCTTTTCCTAAACTCCTGCAACCCCACTATCCATAATATCCAAGTTAGCGAGCGATCCTCCCATCAACGAACGCCTTCTATACCTTAGCGAAAAATTTTCCAAAATCTCCTTCAACCAACACATCATTTCCCTTTACTGCTTGCGCAGAAATCCTCACCTAATCCCTAAATATAAAACCCCTTCATTCACAACATACGAATTCATCGAATCACATCATCCATAATCATCACCCCCATCAGAGACAGACTAACAAGACATATAAAGACTGACAAATCCGGGCTGAAAGACCGCTGGTCGATAGCTTTTTAACAGACTAATCCAGTAACATCATCTATCATACATGTATTATATTTATTGTTATTGTAAGTTTGTCTGTTAATAAAGATGTTGTATATATATATATATATATATAAGTCTTGTTAAACGATGTTTGCTTCAAAATTCCAGCAGAATTTCATCAGATTTTTGGCAATGGTGATAAGCATTTCAAGGTGTATTTAATCACACCTTGTTTTCTGATAATTGGCTAAGTGACCATAATTTTGCTTCGATAGCTTTGCTATTTATAACGCGCAAATTCCCTTACAAAGGAATGCACCTTGTCGTGGTGCAAGGGCTCAGTATCCTACCACCGATGAACCACTAGGATGACCCTAATAGGGTTTAAACTGCTTTGGGATCATTTTAGGGCGAGGAGATGGACTACTGCTAAGAGATTCTGGGACCCATTACAATCTGCAGTAGGAGTTCCCCTTCAATAGAGTCACTATTTGCTCTGTCTCTAACCTTTCGTTCTCCCTTGGACTCGGCCTTATGCGGCCATCGAGTCTAATAGGGCTTAAGTTTTAAATACATAAATATAAACATTGAGCTATGTAAATGTAATAAAATATTACAAAATTCTAGTTTAAAATAAAGTATATATGTAGAATGGATATGTGGCCTCTAACCCAGCATCCAATCATTTGGTAATAATTAGAAATTTCTTAGGAATTATTATGCAAAGCCAAACCAAATAACGCGTAAAACGTGTAAAGCTCAAATCCACCGTATAATCATTTGATATTAATCATAAATTAATTTTGCAATAATATTTGGAAAATAAAACCAAACCTTGTCTAAAGTTTTAAATTGCTATAAGTTGAAATGAAATATAATTGGTATTTTTGTTAGGCACATAATTGATTTTATTAAATGATTCATTTATGTAAGCGTATAAATTAATTAATTAAATCATTTTGTATGCTAATATAATTATATGTAAACCGAGATTGCTATTACCCCAATGAATTAAATATTTAAAAACTTTTTACGTATATTGTATAATTTAGTATACATTTTTCACATGAATTATTTTCCTGAAAATTTTAAAAATAATTCCAACAATAATATTTTAAGCGGTGATATATATCCTCCAAATCATTCACATACTCGAATCGGTTTCTGTTAAATTAAAATTCGGCAAATTATACAGTAAAAATAAAAATTAATACAATTACTTTACTAAAATTTCAAATTACAAAAATGGTTCACTGCTATGTACTAATAGTAAACTTATTAAAGAGTATATAATAAATATTATAACACGCTAAAATTGGAATATCAAAGACATCTTAACTAAAATATAGATATAAGTTTATTTTTTGCACAAATAAAAGTGTGATCAAATATAAATTAATATAGTATCGTAATAAATATAAAATACTAAATTAAAGATGTCAACACTTTGGTAAATAATGCAAAAAAGTATGTTTAAGTTTAACCAAGTTTTGATTACGTAAGATTCCTGTTAACTTAATATTATTCTATTATCATTAAAGTGTTTAGAAAGACGACGGTGCTTCGCAAAATCTATTACGAATGTTTTTGTAAGGTAACTAGTCAACCCCATCAGGAGAAAACATTGTAATATTTAGAAGTATGGTATAAACACTGGTTTGTTTGATATTATTATATTTTCACCTCAAGCTTTAAATGATTATTTTATAAAACTCTAATTATGTGATTGAATAATTTTGGAAGTATGTACCTGTACACAGTAGTATTCACCGAAGTCTCTGCAACTTTGACCAGTTTCACACCGAAAGGCAATTCGATGATATCTTCGTGCGTCGCCCTCTCCAAAGCATCTAAACCGACACGTTTTAAACAGTACTGAAGGCCAAACGTTACATCACTCTTGTCCCTCTCACTAATGGCCTTATTCCAACACTTTTTCAACACCATCCTCATTACTTTGTAAGCGTCGCCGAATGTTCCAAATTCTTCTGCGTACTGGTAAGTACCTTCTGCCATTGAGTTAGGAATAGCAAATAAGAGAAAGACGGTTACGAATACAATCATGCTAAAAAATAGAAGATTCTTACTTTCATCCTTACATTACATTCGTTTATAAATTTATAACTACTATGACTCTACTTTTAATTATTTTGAACTCATTTTATTATAAAATCCTTAAGTTTATATTAATAATATTTACCTTTTATCTTATATGTTGTTTACTATTGAACATGTGTGGCACAAATAAACGGCACAAAATCATTACTGTTTATGTGTGTGTGTGCACAGATGTATCGGTTTCTGTCGTAGACTTCTGGAGGTACTAATGGCTTATCATTATATGTTTATATACGCTAACTGGCACAAGTCCAAGACCAAAAGGGTGTATCTGGAGATATGGTGCGTGAAATGCACCGGGTCCACTCGGCCGCGACATCGAGGACAAGTGACGGTTGCGATGCACTTTTATTTCGTAGAAAAATATACACATTTTTCTTTCGTTTTCTTGTTTATTACTGGCAGCCTACTATTACAATTTCTATGCATGAGCATTATTATATAGCAAGTAGAAATACCTAATGGATCAACCGTGTGGAGATTGTTCAGCTGGACTTATAACAAATATTATTTATAGAACATGTAATAAGATAAATAATAAAAGGAATTAACGTCCTTTAGGTCGTTGTAGAAAATTAACAAATAATTTTAAAAAAATATTAACAAACATGCCTTATTATGTTACACCTAACAATTATTATATTTTACAAGTTTTCCATATTTTCCACTGGAGTAGTGTAAACTGAAGATATTAAATCCGTGGTTTGGAAAGACTGCGTACTCCTAACTTCAATACAGTATATTCTTGAACACAAATGTTTATTAAAGGTCAGAAAGCTCACCTACCGTTTTGGCATATTCAGAATAGTCATAGATTGTTAATATACCAAACGTCCCCAGATATCAAAATCTATTGTCTTGAAATCACATGAACAGGTGTGCCATATCGCATAAGTACCTTCCTCACAATCAATGAACCGCTAAAAGAATATTATCCTACTGGAACATCCTTCTGGTACCCTAAAGTGAGGTGATTTTATGTCCTGTAAAAATATATGGGGAATAATTTCCAAAATTGTCGCTAAAATTTTATCTTCGGTTAGATTTAAATACATTTTTCCTATTAATTATGAACTTCAAATACCTGCCAAAAAAGGTTGAATTATTCCACAAATTCAAACCCCTGCTAAAACGATAATTAAAATTCTATTGCATTTTCATCAGCATAATAGGTACAATTGTGACACGATTATAAGGATCATGACATGTCTACCATCTTGGTTTAGATGACTAAAAAACATTATTTAATTAAAAACTTCTTCCAAAATACACGCAGAATTTATTTGTTAAACCAGTAAACATAAATAATTTCGGTTTGGTCGTAAAAAATAATTAGCCCTTACGGATAATACGAACATAATATATGATGTTTACCAATGCATTTTCACTGATATTGCCTATTTAGTTTGGCCTAACATTGGGTTACTTATTTATTTAAAAATTTAATTACCTCCGCAGCTATGGATTAACTAGGCCAGAAAATTTTATTTTATCTATTCTCTTTTCGAACTGGTGCACTTAATGCAATGGATCAGCATTAAGTGTTATTACCTAATTCTAGTATGAGTAGTGAAATAGGGATATAGTGCCTTTCATATTAAAAATATCCTAAATAAATCTCTGATCTACATCATCATTTCCCAATACTGATGATTTTGTATGTTTCATTTTGATTGCTTTGCAGAACAACTTCCATCATTTAAGTCCTTTTTCCAGCCTCCCTGGTAAATTCAAGCCCAATCTGCTCCAATCAGCTAAAAATATTTGGATATTATTACCTTCTTGCAGAGTGCAGTTGTACATTATCTCACAACATTATTTCCATGTATTTATTTGTACATTCACATAAAACACATTGTAACGATCGAAAGAAGTTGTGTCATTATTCTTAATCCTACTTGAATTACACTGCACAGCAGAAGCTCCTATCTCTATATTAGTATTGCCAAAAACTATTTTCAGTATGATATTAATTATTCTCCAATCCAAATGGTCTAATCTAATAAGAGATAACTTTAGATTTCTTTCCTTAGAAATGATTTTTTCAACTATTGCATTGATGAGGCTGCCGAAACTCTATAGTAACACTTAAAGAAATATTGCCGCAGTATATTTTCTGTTTCTGAATGTTTTAATATTATACTACGACAATGTTTCACCATACGGTGATTATAAATATTTTAAATTATTACTTATATACTAGGTCGTGAACAAAGTTGAAATATAGAAATATTAAGTTCCTTGTTACTAGATATTAGACTATACTTCTTAGATCAAGGCTTTGAATGAATAACTCTTTGAACTTTCCATCTGAAGGCTACACAGTGTACCATACAATAACTGAGGAATGTATTTGGAATATATTCCATTGTTCTTCTTGACTATTCTTCATGGGAGTGTTATATACCTCATATATATTCCTCAAAGGCATCATTATTGTTCTGCTCCAATACGACACAAACTACAGGATTTACTTATTTTCTAATATATAATAATAAGACGTTTGAAATAAACATTTTATTTACATCAGGGTAATTTTTGGAAATGGTACGACATCTTTGTGAATAACTATACCATATCTATAATTGATAACTGCTGTTGTCCGCCTTTACATCATTATTTTCTTTACCCGATCGCTAACTTATTCAAAATTAGAGACTACATTGTCATAGATTTATAATAAGACTATAATATCAATATTAATTATCTCTCTGGTAATGAAAAATTTTAAACTGATTCGGTTGTAAGTATATCCTTAATTTTGGGAATACTTTCTGACATTTCATTGAAACCTTTGTTTTCCTTTGATAAGACAAGTTAATGGTTTTATGAGTTGAGTCTTAAGTAATTTCGATTTTTTACTATAATGATCAAAGTCGAATGTTTTTAGAAAGAAATAATTTTATACAGTTGCTCTTTCAGGTAACATTGTGATGCCACGTTCAAAGAATTTCCGGCTTTTCTTAGTTAAAAAAATGGGCAAATGCTATTTGACACCATTGTCTCAATTGAATTGTTTCCATACGTAGTGTTTTGCAAAAGTCGAAACAGATAGTAGTCGGGCAGCAAGGTCTGCTAAGTATTGTGGATGGTCCATCAAATCCCAACCAAGCTCCAGCATCTTCTAGCGGGTCACTAAACTTGTGTATGGTCTTGCGTTGTCATGATAAAACACAACACCCTTACGATTTGCCAATTCTGGCCGCTTATCGTTGATTGCCTTATCCAATTGGTGACAGTACACAGAGGTATTGATAGTTTGGTTCTGTGGTAGCAACTCAAAATACACGTCACCTTTATTATCCTGGCAAATTGAGAACATAAGCTTCTTTAATGGATACTTGCTTTCAAAGTGGTTGCAGCTTGTTCATCGGGATTTAACCATGTTGTAAACTATGCATTTCTCGTCCCAGGTGACAATACGTTTATAAAATGTATTATTCAAGAGATTGTCACAGGCGTTTTATGCGCTTTGAGTTACTGTGGAGCCCAAATATTGAGTTTACTAATATATCCCAGCTTGTGCAAATGTCTTTCCGCGGTCGTTTGAGAAATGCAAGTGTAGACATGTATTGGTCGGTTCCGAAATGACTTAAATATCGACCTAATATTATTAGAGAATTATTCTGGGTAATTCCAGTTATCCGTTTCGTTGTATGCTGAGATCCTTCTAAGTATTATAAAGCAGGCAAATAATATCCTAGAAGTAGTCCCTTCCTTAAATGTGTTAATAATAGTTGGTGTTCATTATTCTAAATAGTTCGGTATTTCCAGTGTAAACAAGGGTTTGTGAATCGTCCTCAATTATCATCATTAAGTATCAAATGCTCTTTTGATTCAATGATAATTCCAAATCTACATTAGTAATATTTTCGCTTCTCTCTGGATTTGATTTTTTTTATAAAAGAGTTGTCCGTACTCTACTTAAATTCTATCTTTTAATAATATCTAGTTTCAATCTTTGGTAATGATGACAGTATTAATTCTCAGTATTAATTTATTTTCTATGTTAGCTATTTTAATTTGGTCTTGAAATAACTTGATTAAAACAATTATAAAGGCGAATAAAGGTTCCTAATTGTTATAATCAAGTGATCTTCACGTAACTGAATTAATCCAAATGGTGTTGAAATTATATAGTCTATAGTCGTATATTCAATTTCACAGTTGCATATCGTAAACTTAATTCTTCTTGTTGAACATTTCGCAGTTTTAATAAAACATTTGGTTAAAACTTTATTAAAACACTAACACTTTCTTCACAATTGTAAAGAAAGTCTTAGTGTTTTAATCAAGTTTTAATCATATTGTCACGTAACTCAACAACAAAGTTCTAGAAAACATTTGGTCATACTATAGCTTCAAAAATATTTGTTGGTAAGAATTTTCATCAATATATCAATTCACAAAACTGCAACGACAAAAACAACCATCATCTCTTTCGATTTTTTTTTTTCAGAGTGCCATTTTGTGGAATCAATCTGCTTTTTTTAATGTCGTTGAATATGGTCAAATCTATCTCATTATAAGCTATTATACTTTTATATTGTTTGTCAAAATCTCATACATATCTTGCACCATTTTTAATCTCTTCTTTTTCTTCTTGTATATCCACCATTCTCTAAATATGACATTGACTTGTAATTATAGTTTTGACCCCTTTGATCTCAACCACATGAATCAATACCTCTACTATATAATTTGGTCGAACAAGTATTAACGTCTTCTGCGTTTCGCTGTATTTTAATCTATCTTTTCAAGGTATTTTATTTGTACAATTGTTTCGGAATATGTAAGTTATGTTAAATGAGATTCATATGCTTCAAATTACTGAACTCTAGTGTTAATGGTAATAAGTAGAGAGCGGATTTCTAGCATTATGCTTATCCATAATATTAATAGCATCGAAAAAATTTCTTAATATCTATACGAATCTCGAAGAATGTGATTACTTAGCGCTAAGTTTTTTTTTGCTTTTTTGCTTATTTTGACTTTTTGTGCTTATTTTGACTTTTTATGCTTATTTTCATGCTTTTTTTAGATTCTGACGCTTATTTGGAGCATTTTCGTAAACATTTAAAAACCATTTAATAAAAATTTCACGCTGATATTAAATTAATGTGCTAATATAGAGAATTTTCGTAAAAACCTGTATCCCATCATTTATAGATTATATTTGTATTACATATTTTCTTCGTGTCTTTTGACAACATAATTGTTTAAAATCTTCATAATATGATACAATAATTATAATGAATTTTATTATTAATAAATATTAGTACAAATTACCAATTTACAATGGATTCGTTTATAAATAAGTAGATATAATAGACCGTCTCATTATTCAGATAATACAGACGAACGCTTCATAGGAATCACACCTATGATATTCCGGATGTAAACGTCGTTAAACTAGGCCCAAACAGGGGCCCGAGTAAGTATTAAATGTAAACAAATTTAAGTGATAATAATCAGGTGTTCTGCAACCGTATCAATTTTCTACTCTCGGGAAAAATACGTATGGGACAACTGGCGCATATTTACTGCTTTCGTTAATTTTCATATTCAAACTCGCATTCATAAACTATTGAATTGACATTCCAAAAACTTTGCCTATTTATCAAAAATTAGTAAATGCGTGAATCGTATTAACCTGGGGAATCACAGATAAATTATATTATATAATTCACATGTATATTTAAGCCATAATGCAAAAGGTGAAAACCACAATATAAGAATTAATTAGAGACTATCCAGAATTAACAAGTGAAAATTATACATTATTTTGTAAGGCATGTTTAAAAATAGTAAGTTTTATTTTAGTTCCCAACTGCATCCGAACTAGTCAAGACTTGTATGTAAAACATGTTATAACAACACTACATCAAGAATGTTTGAAAAAGTTCAAAGCTAAACTAAAAAAACAGCACAATATCACAATCTTTAGCATCATCTTCAACAAACGATGGACAATTTAAATTAAATTTACATGTGTGCAAAATACTTTTACATTCGAATATCCCTTTAAGAAAATTACAAAATAATGCATTTAAATCTTTCTTCGGAAAATATTGTAAAATGCGCATTCCCGAGAAAAAATTATGTAGCTCTTGCGTACTATGAAACCATATTAAAAATTAAAAATATTATTAACAATAATTATATGTGGTTTGGTGCGGATGAAACCACAGACGCTTGTTTAATTTAATAATAGGAGTTTAACATGAAGACAACCAACAGTATTTTGATATATACAAAAGAATTGAAGAAAACTGATAATAACATTATAGCAAAATTTTACTAATAATGCATTTTGTGCATTGTACAAGTTTAGCACATGGATAAAAACGAATTTCTGAAACTATAAGAATGAAATTTCCATTTGTAGATTTAATTAAATATGGAAAAATAGTTCTTATATTCTTCTGTGAGTGCAATTATTCAAGAAGTCATTACCTGATATCTCACTGTCCCATAAACCAGTGCTAACAAAATGGGGAACTTGGCTATATGCTACGATGTACTGTGCGAACAATTTTGAAGAATTTAATAGGGTTATATACAACTTTCCCGAAACGACAAGCAAATCAGTTAATAACTGTCAAACAGTTCTTAAGAAACAAGAGCTTCCTTCAAAACAATTTAGTTACATAAAATCGCGTTTATATTTTGTGAGCAACACAATCAAATCTTTATAAAAGCAGATTAATTTTAGAAAATACCTGAACGCATTGGCCAAGAAATCAAAATAATATCGAAAGAAGTATTCGGTGAAAATGAAGGATTTTTAATATTAAATAAATTAAAATTGATTTTGAATGGCAATTTTCATGGATCCAGCTATAATTTAAAATAAAGAGAAGCTTTTCCACTTTAAAAAAGTTATTGAGCGTCAGAAGTAATAATTTTTACAATTAAACCCCTAGAACAACATTTACTGATCTACTGTTTTCATTAATAGATTTTAGTTATTTTGAAATGTATACAAAATTACTATTTAATTTTTAAATACTTACATGATATTATATATTGCGTAAAGAAAGTATGTTTATTTTAGTTTTAAGCAGAATTTCTATGTAAAATATGTTGATAAACATGTAACAACATAAGAAAATATAGTTTTCTTTAATGCTTTTTTCGCGTTTTTATGCTTTTTTAATGCTTTTTTTCTCTAAATTTTGTGCCTTTTTAAGTGCTTTTTTCACATTTTTTAAGCTTTTTTATCCGCTCTCTCGTAATAAGGCAGTTTTTTCTGAATTCCATTAATTTGCGGATGCAGCATAACCTTCAAAATGAAATGGTTGCATTTTCATTTCGTGAACAAGATAAGGATTATATTAATTTTATTTTATTCCTTTCATTAAAATTCAAGAATTTCCAGCGGTTTTTATAGAATTTCATATTTCTATATTAAGAAAATTATCTTTATGAGTGCAGCAATTTTTCTTCTAAATTTCTTAAATTTTTCAGCATTTCTTGTTTTAGAATTATAAAATCATAGTTTTCCAATACATATTTTACCATAAGCAAATTAAATATTAAAATTTGTATTGCAGTTACATATTAATAATGAGAAAAATATGATCTCCATGGGCGTTTCTGCACTATTACAATAAATGTAAAAACTCCAGTTAACAGTTAAAACAACTACTCCCCGTACTATAGCATGTAGCATGTTTTGTGGTGTTATCATTTTTTAACCGCTTCTCAAAAAGTGTTATGCAATGACTATCTGCAGACAGGTGTTTCGCTGTATCACAGCTCCTCAGTGCAGCTATGTCATAATTACGCGCGTCCTTTCCGGTGAATGGCGGCGGCCTTGAATGAATCAATTACAAATAGAATTGAATCATTGCCGATGTTCGATTTTCGAGACGCGTTTAAAAAACGATATCACCACAGATAAACGCGTCTCGAAAACGCGAGAACGTGGGTTTGAGTGGAAGAATATTGGTAAACAGTGAACTCCGCCCGTGACTCCTGTGTCCTAAATTATTTGTTTATTTTTTATTAAATATATGTATATCATACAATATTTTTTTGTAATTTTGTAAGCAGGAGAAGCAAAGACAATACAGAATAAAGTGATAGGGTTTTTCTTGTGACAATTCATACATCATTTTGTTCAGTTATTTATAATTAAATAAGCATGAAAATCTAATTAATGTGTTATTAAAATTTACAGAAAAACACTGTATAAAAAAAGCAATATCAAATACATTTAATAAATGATTTACAATCTTGCAACAATTTACATTATTGTTTGAAATTTAAATGTAATTATACAATCAGTCACATATACTAGTGAAATATCTGCGCGGTATCCACTTTGCAGTACTGAAAAGTTACGAATTCCCTAAGCACGAACTATTTCTCACTAGTTATATAATTCTTACATCTGTTAAAAAGTTTGTCTTTCTACATTCTACCCTTGTGACCATTGTAGCCGCCATTTCCCTACAGAATACTAACTAATTCTAAAAACACGCTCGACTTGTAAACACAGCACCACAATAACTAATATATTATTCGTATATTGCACTGCGTCAAATAATCTCGTCTTTATTCACCAAAAAATTTTACAACTAAGTAAGTAAATCCAAAATTTAATCATCATCTAATGGTGTCTTGACAAAATTTAAAAATTGTCATTTAATTTTTAACACACTAGTAATAGTTATATGTTACTGCATTACTTGATGATGTCAGTGGTGTAGCATATACAATTTCTATACATCAATTTAGTATTTTTTAAGATATAATTTTAAAATTTAACAAATAAAAACATATCTTTATGTACTAAATATAATATAATACCAATGGCATTTTGGGTTTCCTATTAATTTTAAATCCACGTTTGTAAATTTATTATTAGCGTCAAATATACTCTTTGATTGTATCGAAAACAAAAGGGCTAAATAAATTAAATAATTTAAAGAGAGAGAAAAAATATCTTTATTGAGGATGGTCTTTTAACAAATAGGTTAAACATACTGATTATTTTATACATTTTTTATCATTTTTTATATTAAATGCAGTTAAATAAATCGAGTAATTAGTGTTTGAACATTAATAAACAGTTAAATAAATTTGATAATAATAAAATATATAAGTCCTTACGTTGTAGAAAATTCACTAATAATTAAATTTGATAATTCCTAGAATTATCTTAAAAATGTTGTGGAAGTCTAGAAATCTGCAAGAGAAATTGATAGAATTCTAAAAGCCTCCAAGCGAATTTGCTTGCTTGATCAGTTTAGAAACGATATTCCTAAAAAATATGATAAACAAATAATTAGTAATAATAAGTTTCTGAAAAACTGTAGAACCCTCAATTTTTTTTACAGTTTGGAAGACCTATTCCTCAGGAATTACGCTAGAAAGAAATTATAAAAATTAAAAAAGGTAATCAAATTGTAAAAACATAGATCAAAAATTTCTGGAAATCGCACACAAAAAAATTAGTTAAAGCAGTAAAAACGTTATCGCTTTTTTTTCTAAGGTGAATAAAACGTGCGTGTTTTTTTTTGCTGGAATAAACATCTAAGGGGTGTTGCATTACTATTGAGCTCCAGTGTATTTAACCAAACAGAATCTTATTTGAGACACTCAATCGGACTTCTTGAAGAACAAGAACGGCTGTGTATAGTTCTCTTGACAGAGGCGAAACGACTCTGGGTTCTTATGTTGATCTATCTAGAGTGTTCGACCTAGTCAATCACAATTTATAACTTCAAAAACTAAATGCATATGGAGTCACAGGTAATGCTTACAGCTTGATAAAATTCTTCTTCTTGATTTGAAAACACAATAATCAATATAATAAAATAAATCTCTTCAGAAATAATCTTGATAGAAATGGGCACTCCAAAGGGAGTGTTTCTCTTCATCATTTTCATGAATGACATGGATCAGGCATTTGATAGAATATCGAATATTACCGTCTGTAAATATGCAGATGACACGTCAATTTTGGTCAGTAATACTTCCCAGGAACAAGCGCTCAGTAACGCAAACTCAGCAATAAGCACTTTTCGTACAAAGTACGTAGCTAATGGTTTATCACTAAATTCTAATAAAACAGGTTACATGCAATTATATAATCCTCGAAAACAAACACAAACACAACTACCAAATCCAAAACTTAACGGTAAGGATATACAACAACTGGAAATAGGGAAATTTTTGGGCATTGGTATCACATTGTTTCAATATGTGGGAAACTTAGGACTGTCAGTTTTGCAATCTTGAAGCCTTCAGTAAATCAAGTCGCCTCCAGTGCGATGATTCGTTTTATTCGAAGAATATCTTGCTCAAAATTTAAAGATACGGCGTAATGACATTTTATTCCTTATACATCTATGTTGCAAGTATGTCTTTAAGCACAAACCTAAATTTGTATCCAATACAATCAATGCCAACACGGTGTACGTCTTTTTACAAACAAGGTCTATAATACATGTGTCTCATATTATTTAATAAACTTCCATCAGATATTAAATCCATTTCGCAGACCAGAATATTAAAAAATAAAGTGTCTACCTACTTGACAAAGTCTATTATTCTATCCAAGACTTTTTCAATTAAATAGCTATTTTATTCATATATCATTGCACAATTTAATGTTTTTAATTTAGTTTTAGTTAATTTGTCCATAACCTTGACTGCTGTAATACATTTTTATGTCCTACTACTCATCAATAAATAAATAAATAAATTTAAGAAAAAATCGACTAAATCAAGTAAGAGATGTTGGAAAATTCCAAACACGAATAAAAAAATATTTAGAAAATAACAAAAGAATACAACATGAAACAGGTGATTATCCTGTTTACAGAATAAAAATACCACCTTAATGTAACGGTTAAATTGCTGTCAGATCATTAAAAAAATGGGATGTAGCTAAAGAGGCATGGGCAAAAAGAAAGAAATTGTTGAATGTTTTTGAAAAGTAGACGAAAAAATGCTGGAAAATCTGAAAAATATTAAAATTTTTAAAGAAAAATCCGACAAAATCGTGTATGAGATGCTGGAAAATTCTAGAAGTCTCCAGAAAAAGTACCGAAAAAAGGAAGTATCTTGAAAAATAAGCAGCAGGATATATACGGCTCTATCAAACAAAAAATAGCACAAATTCAAAGAGAAGTAAATAAAGTAAATTAAATAAAACAATTACTTATCCTGGTCACGAGGTGATAATGCCACTCATCTTGATGGCCAAACTTCCTAGCAAAACAAAAGAGTAGAAAATAGAGAAATGTTTTCGGAAAATAGACAAAAAAATATGGAAAATTATGCAAATTTACTAAAAAAATTTAACCCAACAAAGTCAAGTAAGAGACGCTAGAAATTTCCGAAAACCTCGAGGAAAAATAATTACAAAATTGCAATAGAATGCAGAACATAAAAAAATAATAGAAATTTAATGAATGAAACAAGTGATTGTCCTGTTGAATGAATGAAAATGTCACCTCATTTTGATGACCAAATCAAATAAAACACTATTAACTTTTTAAATATTATTTATTTAATTACTTCTGACTTTAGCTTTGATTATTATTCACTAGAAATCACTGTCAAAAATATGATTAATTAATGCAAAAATTCAAAACAGATATAGAATTAACAATTACCATAAGCATCACATCATTTGAACATCAACTTATAGTAGTTGGTATTGAATATAAATTGATTCTTGGAACGAATGTCAGGTATTTCAAATGCTTCCAGTTGATTCTTAATGATAGGATTATTAAATTAGGAAAGAAGTCGTAAAAAAAGATTTGTAACAGCTAATCTTTTAATCAGAAAAAGCGATTACAAACAGACATTAAATTATTATTAATAGTCATCACCGATGATGATAATAGTAAATGAGAAAACATGACAGCTACTAGCAAACGTCATCATGGGTTGACTGACAACCTGAAAAAGAAGTAACAGAAGATTATGTGAATTATCAAAGAGGTCCTAACATTCAACCAGCTTGTGATTGAAAAAAAATATGGGGTAAAGGTAACAACAATTACTTAATCCACAACCCAAAAATTATTAACATGATGGGATGGTCCATACCAAACTATGAAAAAGATCAATGATTTAGTACACTAAATATTACCTTTGGAATCTTTTTTTCTATCTTTGTTTTATAGAAAATTATAATTAAATGATATTTAAAATTATTTACGATAATAAGCATTTACACTAATATAAATACACAAAAACACGGCAAAAGAACCACGTGGTCAATAGCCAAACACTAGTACTACTACTATAAAATTATGCTCTTATTGTATGTTATATGACTATATATGTAAAGTTCATAAATTATATACACTATTGATTGTTGAATACTTTTAATTTAAATACTCCAACATATCAATTACTTTGTACATTAACTTTAATTTTAACCGAAACAGTATTATTGTAATCATCGTTACCTATTTTTACCACCCTCACTAATCTGTATCTGTTTAGGTATAAATACTTGCTTATTTATCATTTATTAGTTTATTCAACAGAAATAATTTCATTCAAAGTAGTGTTGCTTTGATAGTTGTACTATTTGTAACACGCAAATTAATTTGTATTATTCAATGTCTGTCGAAGTATTAGCTAGAGAAGTAGTTGTTTCAAATTAATTTGTTTTGTAGTCTTAGTAAGACTCATTGTTGTAGATTCACGAAATGTTTTCGTATTTTTAAATTTATTATTTAATTTTCTACAATGAACTAAAGGATTTTAATACATTTTACTTGCTTATTTGTTTTTGTATTTAGTTTAGCATTAAAAATGGTCACATCGTGACCGAAATGTACATTTGCAATCAATAAATTTTGTGAAGAAAGGAGACTCAATCTTTCATTTATAGTACTTTGTACATAACACAAGTAATACAAATATTTGGCATATATTGACTATGAAATTAATTTGCTTTTAACATAAAAAAATGTATTTACAAATAAATAATACATTGGGAAAGGTTGGAAGGACAAAAATACAATTAGTTGTATAAGAAAATATTTTATTAAAATAAACTATAACAATTCGAGAAATGTACTCTTCACATGAAAAAAATAATTACACTCTCTCATATATTACGCAAAGCTCCACATTAAAATTTGACAAATAATCAACAGTCCCTCAACACAAAGAACACAATCGCTAGTATAATTCATTGTACACTAACTCGGCATTAAGAATTAGAAACAATTCATATATTTAGTTTAGTCGATTACAAGCACACATATATTGTTTTATTATTTATTTATTTACTTATTAACCGACTGGAATGATTTCATCTTAACTATTATTAGAAAATTGAAAAAATTTAATAACTAACAAAAAGTAGCATTTTTATATTTTTTTTTTTCGTATAAAATTGAAAAATGCGAGACATTAATATTTAACAAATATAAGAATTAAAATATAATAGCAAGCATATTACAAATATTGGGCTAGATTTAACTCCTAAAAATATTATTGTGTATTGCAAATTTAAATATTTATGAAATTATCTACCATAATTTAAAATGGTATTTGAACATTTTTCAAAGTTAAATTTAGGCATTAAAACATATAATTACGATAACTTCTGTAAATAAAAGACTTGAACTTTATAATCAAAATAATTTTTAATAGTTTTGACTTTAGAATAACCCATAAGTTATATACGATAGTTTTGAAGTTTCTTGAAGAAACTATTCAATTAATTATGGAAAGTTTTGGACAACACATTTAATTGAAACAATTTTCATATTTACATGAATAAATGAGCTTTTGAAAATGCATTCAGTTCACAATTTATGTTAATCTTCATAAAAAATTAAATTAAGAAATTTGTTTAACTTTTAATAAGGACAAACATATTTAAGTATAATTTGCAATAATTTGTTTATTATGGTAAATTACTTTCGCTATTTTCAATTTTATAAATTTGTATTGCCGCCGAAACAATACTTGATTTTTGATTTTGTTTTCATGGACCCTCTAAATACTGTCGTTCTATTCATGAAACCAACACAAACACGGACGGTCGAACTACCGCACGGCAGTGTTAATAAATCAGAAACCGCTGACATATGATTGATCAATTTATTATGTTTATTAAGTAAATGGACGATAATGATGAACTAATTAGTGTGATTTATTTAAATTTATCACGACCTTATAAAGTATCCACCGTTTAGTGGTGCAGCGATGGGTTGTGAAAATTCGGAGGTGAAGAAATAGGCAAATAGTAATAACATATTTTTTCAAACAATGATTGAAACGTGCAGACATTTAACCTCGCCAACGAATATTCACGTCCCGCGTCTGAATTTGTGTTAATAATGCAATGTTTTCAAAAAGTATGTGAATCTTGATAACTACCAAGTGGTAATCTAAAATTTAACTGAACTGAGACGAAACAATGTGGAACACAATTTAGGATAAATATTATTAATTAAATCATTTGTACCAAATCGTAATACAATAATGTAAATTTTACATTAAACAGTGAAAATTAAAATATGTATAAAATATGATTTGGTACGAATGAAAACTTTACACTACCATTTGTATAAAAAGTTTTAAATTTAGTTTAATATTTTTTTTGTCAATAAAGTTGGAACAACTAGCGAATGAGTGGTGAGAGAGGAAATAAATGCAATCTGTGCACGCGTTTTTTCCTACAAGAAAGCGCCATTTCTCTCATACTTGTTTTAGTTTCTTATAAAAGTAGGAAGTTCTGCAACGTTTAATACAGTGTTTAAGGCCCATCTCGCAAGACACATTATCACAACGTCTTATATTTCCGTAGCACGATATTTACAAACTCGTTATTTGAAAGAAAAAAAATAATGAATGGATACGACTATTAAAATTTAAAAAATAAAAATACCGGCTCACTTCGTTTCCGGCCTACTAAATTTCGGGAGACACAGCCCAAACTTAGTTTCAATTCCGCTGAAGATCGGCAGCGCGACCGAGTACCCACCCACGTGGTCTGGGTTCCTCGACTTTTGCTCCGGTTCCAAAACCTTCAATTCCGAGCCGGTGGGGCGCCTGAAAGAAAAATTGTCTTTATGAAGGATATACATTCGTCAAAGTTGGATTTATTTCATAATTTAAACTGCGCTACCTTAATAGTATTTCATCGATGGCAACTTACGGATAGTCCGCAGCCGTTAAAAAAAGGCAAGCTGATATGATTCAATTTCTTTAAAGGTATGCGATGTTTTATAGTTAAGTTTTTTGATGGAGCGTCAGAGGGAGTACTTACGTTCCACCGAAATCTATGTACAGGTACCGTTGCAGGAGCTCGTAAGAGAATAACGTCACCCCGAATTGTGGTGACGATCTGAAGACACGTGCTGGAATTAGAAAATAAAATAATTATTAATGAATAAACATATAAACTTGTCATGTAATTTTAGTTAATAAATTATTTGTATATTATTATTCATCTATATTTACGTCACGTTTTATATAAAATCAGAAATCAAATAATATGAACTCTACTAAATGTTAATATTTAGTTCAATGCAAATAAATGGATTTTAATCCTAAAATGTCGTCAACGCTAAAGGAAGAACATCTTTTGTAGGTTTGTAGGGCCTAAACATGAAGAAATCTCTAATCCTTCAAAATATTTGCTCTCTTAATAAGAAATTTTAATTTATTACTGTAAATTTGTAAAGATTAGGTTGAATATTAATGGTATAAATACTTATTGAATAATTTGCAGACCAAAGAATATTTAATCCTCTAGATGTAAATTTTAAAGAATTTTGAAACCAATTAAACTGTTATTGATTAAACTTACCCATGGCACCTTTCCAGAATGCTCTGGGACCTTCTTCGACGTAAATCTTACGGGCGGCATCGAGAATGCCTGTGTACGTGGTCTGCCCTTCGCGAGCGACTACCTGGAGGCGAGTCTTGATTACGTCGGCGGGGGTTACGAGGGAGGCGGCGGGTATGCCGGAGACGGCGCCCGCCAGCAGCAGCGTCAACGGACTGTTGTAACCGTTCTCGTCGGCCAATGCGGCCTTAGTGTGCGCATAACACGGGAAATATATTGCACTGAAAGTTACATCTCGCATTAGACAGGCTCTGGCCCCCTTGTACAGGCCGAACAGACCCAAGTCCTTCACCACCGGCCATGCACGTACTTTACTACCGCCCGCAATCTCGCCCGCCACCTGCAAACGGATCTTCACAATCTCCAATGGATTCGTAAAGATCACCTGACAACCGCCAGCCTGCAAAAATATACCCTACTTAATTTCTATTCTTGCACACAGTGTAGTCGATTGAGAAAAATGCGACTATCAGAGGGGTCGGAGGGTTATTTATCATATTTGTCACACCTCAAATTCTATAATGTAATTTAAAGAATGGAACTTTAAACCAAAATTATGTAGATATTAAATGGATTCGTTTCATTGTTTTCGTATTTGATTTATTCATTGTTCATTCATAACTTGCACATGTCCTTAAGAATGACTATCATTTGAAATTAGTCAGAAAACACTGTTTTATTCAATTTTTTAAATATAATGTAAGATTGTAAAGTAATAGAAACATGATGAGTATATTTAAAAAATCACCCTCTTAGCAATTACTGCAATTTACTCAACTCAGCCACACTGTAATTTTTACCAAGCAATTTATAAAATAGATTTATAGAAACGTAATCTTTTAAGAAGAGAAGAAAATACATGATATATTAAGCAATTTAAATTATACGATTGTATAGCTATACTTACAAAACCACCGGCCATAATTTCTCCATATAGTGGAATGTTGCCATTTTTATCATAAAGCTTATCTCTTACAAAATCATTAGCCTGAAATAAAAACGTATGTTAAACACTGCCACTTTGATTTCTAAATAATCTATTAATGATTTTTCTAAGTAAACTAAGCTAACAATTTGATGACAAAACAACAAAACAATACTGTCTTGTCTGTAAGTATTGGTCTGGTCAGAAACCAGAAGTGTTGGTATTTGATATGTATTAAATAGACTACCGTAACGATTTTAATCGATTTATTATTGCAAAACCTTTATTTGGCATAATTTTGTAATGTTGATCATTATAGTTTTTTTTTCAATAATTTAAAAAAAGTTGAATTACTTTTTCTTACTTACTGTCAATTTGATGGCCTTCTCTGGAGCAACTCCGAGCAATTGGGGGACCAGCCCCCTGTACAACCCGAAGAATCCTTCGTGCCTTATAACTTTTTTAAAGCAATCTATACTATTTCTGTACATTAATTCTCCTACGAATGAGCCCGTTCTTTGATTCTGCATTCTCGTCTTCACCAAATCAATTGGGTACACGGCTGTTGCTCCAACAGCTGAATATAAATATTTAAAATTAATTAATACATTAATTACATAAAAAATGTAGTTTAAGAATGAGTTATTTTTTTAAGCAAATATTTTTATTGTACTCTTTTTTTCATAGTATTTCTTTTAAAATTTTACGTCCCTCGATTATAACAATATTTTAATGTTTAGAGATTTTGTATTCATTATGTGTTTTATTTAGTACTGAACTATTAAAGAAGAACATATGATAAACATAGAACAGACAACATTCATGTTTAATATTTTTTCATTGAAAATCAAATTTGTTATGAAATTTAAATTTTATTAAATTAAATCGATTCATTATTACAAAACCTTTATTTGGCATAATTCTACTTACATATTTACTTTATACATACTAACAAAAAAAACAGCATATTATATTAACCAAATTGTTCAACCTGTGTAAAAGATATATAAATCAAATTAATTCATACAAAATCAATTCATTACTTACGTAACTCCACTCTCTCCCTTTCTCCTACCCTCCTAAATACCTTTACCCTGGCTCCATCCTCACTCATCCACTCCATCACCCTTCTACCTACTCTTTCACCCCCTCGCACTCCTCAGCCAAATGTATCCACGTATCCCTCCCATTCTTACACATCACGCACTCCCCGTAACTCTCTCTCATCCACCTCTTTCTCCTCTCTTCCCATTCCACTCTCTAAATACCTCGGCCTTCTTCTATGCACCTGCCATCTCCCATACCCCTCATTCTCACTCCTCTCTAAACAACCCAACCTGCTTTTCCTGTCTCTCCACTTCTTTCTCCTTCTCATAAATGTTGTATAAAAATTATGTCAAATTAAATTGTTGAAATATTATTTCTTATGACCTGCATACATTAATCAATTATGAAAACCATTATAAATAATAAAAATACTTTGAAAGGCAATTAATCGAATTGATGTATTATCTTTTAGATTAATTTAAGGCAATTAAAAATTAAATTAAGGCCCTCAATAAACTCTACAACAATCAATAAGTATAACAAACAGAAACAAATAATATATATTTATAAATTTATAAAAATAATAATTGTATATTCTCTAATATAAATGAAACTTTACCTCCAGCTATAGAACCCAGTGAAAACCGGTACACACTCTCCAGCATTTGTATTACAACCCCTCGATCTTCTGGACTCTGAAAATAGAACAAAATTCTTATAATGCTACACACTTAATATATTTTGATAAGCTCATAAATGCATAATCAATAATTTCTCCAGTTTAACTTTTTGGCATTTTGCAGATACTATCTAATATATTTAATTTATTTACTTACTCTATATATAATTAACAAAACTTAAAAAACAATCCAAAGTAAATTGGAGGTATTATTTCATATTTTTTTAGTAGATATGTGTTAGTTCATTTTAAATATTTCAAAAGTTTATACACATCAAGTTGACAGATCTCATATTTAAAAAATTGGGTTTACTGATATAAATATATTCAATTAATTAAAAATTGATTAATCAATAACAAGAATTTACAAGTTACATTCAATTGTAATTATACATAATCACAGGCTCTCAATTAAAAGTTAATTACAACTAACCTACAAATTAATTTGACATCTTTTATCCTGCAAACCCACCAATATTCTATAATTAAAATTGAGGAACATATATAAAATAAATTTATAATATTATTACTTTTTAAAAATCATAAGTGATTATTATTCTGGTAGACTTACAGAAACAGCTTTAATTTCCGCCAGACGACTGGTGATCTGCTTGAAGTACCACTCAGGAGCAATCGCGTTAAGATCATTGTAGACAATTCTCCTTTAAAAAAGAATACATACATTACAAACATATTAAAAAAGTAAACGCACACTCGTAAATACACAATACTAACCCATCAAATCCATTTTCTGTCATTACAAGTCTAAGCAGCAATAACAACAAAAGCATATCATTACAAGAAATGACTTGATGGACTGCAATTTAAGCAATGACCAACTTAGAGAAATAATTATTAAAATATAAAACACATTGTAAAAGTAAAACTATGTACACAGAGAAACTATTTCAGGATATTAACTATTATAATTGAATATGACCCTTAGAATAATCACTAATTATCTAGTTTAAAGTAATTCATTGTACACAACTATGCATGGACTGGTTGCACATTTGAATCATGTGACTTCCTGTTTGTCTACTTAATTAAATTTTCTAACAAAACATGAATTAATTAATGTGTATTTATTTATTTATACTTTATTTCTTATGTTTATAATATTCCAAAAGGTTAATTACAAATTTAAAAACAAGTAAATAAAATTTAGTTTATAAGAATCCTGGCCATCTTTTTAAAAAGGATTTTCAACTCTAACCCTGATTTTTCTCCAATGCTTAAATATGCCATAATAGTCTCTGCTGTGTCGGTAGCATTTTACAATAAGTAAATAAATCTTCCTCTATATTATGTTAACATTTTTTACTATTGTTCTATGCCTCTTTTCATTTTATTTATTTTGTGATGACAATAATAACATACAACCACTTCCCGCATACATCCGAGATATCTTGGGCACTATTTTAAAAAATAATTGTGCGGGAAGGGGTTAAACAACAACAACAACAATAATAAGTAGTTAGATTGGAGTACCTCTGTGTGCACTAAGTATAATTATTATTATATGAAAATTAACTAGAAGTGTATCTCTCAAAAATATTTTCTTATCTGAGTTGGTCATCACTAGATATGATATAATATGCTTCAAATTACTCTATTGTATTTACATATTAAGTTAAAATAAGAAAATACATATCTAAAAGTATTTTATTTTAGTAACATAACTTTAGTTAGAAAATCATAAGATGGAATATTATTTAAAATACCAATGTTCAACAATGTGAGTATGCCTGTGCTAAACAATTGATTAATCATATTATTTTAAAATTAACGTAATCATTACTACATGTAACATAATCTATGGCTAGTTTGATTATTCAATTGTTTAAGTAATTGATCAACATTAGAGTTATTTAACTTCTGAAAAATGTAATTACTACAGGAATAATATAGTTATTAAATTATTGTTACCCTATCAAGAACAGCTATGCAGTGGTTTCGATCTGTTCAGATCTAATAAGCACAGCACAGGTGAAAACAGGAAAGCAGAATGTTACTGTGGAGTTATAAATTTAGAATAGATTCACCATTTAGGGTGACATCTATTGTCTAAGCATTGCATCAATGTTTTCTTGTTATGATTATTGGTAATTGTAAGTTTTAATAGTAATAATAAAAAAAATTGCATTACTTAAACAATATTGAAACTCCATATTTTTTTGTTATGAAGTTTCATCATGTACCTGACTCTTCAATTCAATAACTTAAACAATATCTGTCACTTTAAGGGGGGAAACACATGTAAAAAAATGTTTTTTTTTTCGTTTTTTTGTTTTTTGCATAAAAACCTTCCTTATACATTTAAGATTTATCGAACGAAATATTGAAGTGATCGCAAAAGTATTCACGGACATATAACAGAGTTTCTACCTCCGTGTCATGAGCCGATTTTATCTTATAGTCTATGGAAATACAAACAATCGTTGTTTGTTTGTTTTAACGTCGCGGTGTTTGTTGCTGTAAACAATGTATCCGAAACGTAATAAAGACGAGTGTCATCGTGCAAGTAGACCGAAAAAAAGACAGTTCAAAGGGAATCAGCACCGAAGGAACCGATGCATTTGAACTGCGGCTACAAAATCAAATTGCCGCATATATCACTGCTATTACATTAAACGAAGGATACAAAGGTTTCTGTAAAATTATGGAAGGGATGGAACGTATAATTGGCCAAAATACTAGGATATTCGTTGATAACTACGACGACGCCCGATAAATCCGTTAGGAGCGGCGATCGTTAAATAGGTGCAAGGAAGCCAGAACAGCCAGAAAAAAAGGCTCAAGCCGAGCTTAACTACTTCTATGAACATGAGGAAGGCATTCTCTAAGTCCCGGGATCGCCGTTTAATTATAAGTTTACACAAATTACGCTTTTTATAAACTTAAAACTTTAAACGCATTTTTCTCGAAACCATGTTTTTGAAATTGGCGTACATGATAACTTTGTCAATTTTAATTCAAATCACTTGAATTTTTGTCTGCTCAATAGCTAATAAAATTTTGTTCTAAATGAACCTCCGAAATCAGAAAAAAATTAATAATAAATAATTATTACGGGCCTACGAAATCCGAAAAAGAATCAAATTTTGAACTTTTTTTCAGCAAGTTGCAGAAATCATATATTTGGGTTTTTTTCTACTTTCTGAGGTTCATTTAGGATAAAATACATCTAAGAAAAGGGTTGTGCAAGAAAAACTTTAAAAAAATAATTTTTCATGCCTCCAGAGTGTACGCCAATTTAGTCGGTATTTTCAACATGGCGGCTCAATCGATTGAATAGAGGGCTAACCAGTGGTTAGAGGAAAGACTTCAAATTTTCTAAAATTACAGCCTACTGTATGCCCAATAAAGTCCAGAAACCGCGAGATTGTATCTCTTTTAGTTTATTTAAAAAAGAATCCCAAAAAAGGCTATTTTTATGACCGATTACATGTATTTCCCCCCTTAAAGTCAACTTAGCAAATGCAGGCACTATGAGCATTAATAATATTAAATTATATATGACTATAACTCAAATTATTCCAGAATATATTCTATGGTATAACAGTCTTTCAATCAATAAGTATTGTATTTTTTTGTCCAGAATAAAGTGTGAAATAAACAGAATAAAGAATTTAAAATTCAGTACATGGTTAAAGACGTTACATTTACTGTCATGAAACAAACAAGTTATATGGTAACGTAAAAATATGATTATTATTATCATGTTATTACTACTCAAATAAAGTTATAAGTATGTAAAATTTGTTTAAAGAGTTTTTAAATGATTTCTTATTACATATGATAAATTGAATAAATAAAAATTATCAGGAACTTTATAAAATCTAAGGTGAGAATAATTGATTGATGGTCTGGAACATCTTAGAATTTTTGTACAGCTTAATATTCTCAAAACATAACTGAAACATAATTGATGATCCTGGGACTCTACTAGAAAAAGCCTTAACTCTATTAACCATTGAAATAGTGCTGTATACATAAATATGAATTTATATTCATAATAGTATAATAATAGTTAGTTTTAGTGTATTTATATATAAATAAATCATCAAAATGAATGTGTTACAACCAAGAAACATTGCAAAATTATAATTTTAATACTTGCTCTTACTAATAAATACCACATATTTTTATAGGCAGAGTCTTTTTTTTTAAATTTGACATTTGCTATCATTATTCATTAGACATTACAGAAACCTTTCGATACTATTGACCTCATACAAAAGATTAATATAATAACTATTATTTAAATAAAATCTTTTTTCTAAGAATTCTGGTTACTTCAAAGATGAGAAAAAAGAGCTAACCTCTCTTCTGTATTAAACTCAGCTTAATCATTTGATGCCGTTAACACCACCATCTCCAAACGAAGTTGCGAATCCACTCTGGCATTCAATTATCCATTAATTTTGTAAATAATAAAAATCTAATATATTAAACCATGGGCAGAATTGTAACCTTCGCTTGATTAATTAATTAACAACAGACTTTCAGTACTGCACACTGTTTCGTACATTAGATCTTCATTCTTAACAGAAGTATACGTTTTCGTAAAATGCTTATAAAAGGCACTTTTACTAGCAACAATTTTTGAGCAGAGTTAAGTTACGTGTAGGTTTAATTTACAAATTTGTAATTAAAAACAAATACAAATTAATTGTGAAACAATTAATGTTTTATTTCAAGTTTAGAGCGATTTCTTCACATCTTTACTTCAGCAAATGCAAATCATAATCGATACTTGTTCTGCTACTCTCTTGATGGAACCAAATTTTCAAATTAGGAGAAGTAAAACTCTTGTTTTACTTCTCCTAATTTGAAATGCAAATCAGTAGTATTTTGACAGTTGAAATAATAACTGTAATGTCCGTGACCATTGTAACCGTATATATCTATATGATTGAACATAAAATAATAGAATAATTAAAAAGAGCATCCAAGTTTTGATGCATAAATGTAAGTCATGTTCAAAATGTTCCAAGCATGGAAGAGCATAAATGAAGTAAAAGTTTTTAATTCCCTAATTTATCCAATTATAACAAGGTTATTTGAGTAATAATCATATAATAAAATATGCGGCGACTATGAAAACTTACCCTGACTGGTGTAGCACATCGCAGAGCTGAAACAGTATGTCTACTTCCAATGGCGTCATTTGTGACATCACCTGAGCAGAATGCATGAATTCCTCTTTGCTGACTTCCTGGTTTCTATGTCCATTCGTGACATTCAGGTAAATCCTTTTCACTAGCTCCATGTTATTCAAAAGCGCATTGAATGCTATAAAGTACGGAAAGCTAACTTTTCTACCAGTCTGGTTTCCACTAGCTGTCTGTAAAAGAACGTAAAACATTTTTATATTATTTTTTAATGTAAACCTGCAAGCTTTCTGTTTGCTGGTACAATACAGTCAGGCTTTACATTTTAGGTAGATTCATGATTAAATACCTATTTCTTATATATTTAATTAATTAACTTAACCTGTGAAACAGGTTTGTATTAATAAGATTTTTAATTAAAACACTTAGTTTTGTTTTGTTAGAAAATCTTAAGATGAAAATAAGTGAAACAAAACCAAGAGTTTTAATTAAAAATCTAATTAATACCTATTTTACCTAATTAGCTAATTTTACTAGAAACTGCAAAATACAGAACAAAAAGAAATGGTACCATGGGAACCGATTGAATATAACTGACAAATAACTTTAACATGATTTTGTTTAAAGTAGTGTTTTAAAGCTGACTTGAAAAATGCAATTCCCATTTTCTTTTCTGTAGAAAATAGATATAAAATTAACACAGACTGCAGAATAAAAACAAAACAAAAGCAAAAAACTCTAAAAAAAAATAATTTTTATAATCAACCCATTAAAAAATCTACAACCTCAGCATATGCTCAATTTAAATTAACTCCATATTATTCTGGATGCATTATACGGCTGTATGAGATTTAGTGAACAGCATTAATCTGTCTTACCTCAATCAAGTGAGATTGGACTTGTTTGGTGAGCAGATGACTCTTAATGTTAATCATGATGTCCTGAAAGTCGAGGACAGATATGAAGCCGGTGCCGTCCTTATCTGCCTTCCTGAAGCCCTCAATCGCGTACTCTTCGTGGAAATCGTGCAGGAACTGGCTGAACTCGCTGTAGGAGATTGCACGCTGCTTATTCCTACCGAAGTACAGCTGTATGAAAGGGGATTCCATGTTGAAAGGTATCCTCTCATGGAGGACAGTCTTCCTCATCACCTCCACGAACTCCGCTACAAAAAAATTAAACCATTATAAAACTACTAAATAATTCAATTTGTGAACAACAAAGGTCAGATTAAACGAAGTAATAAATCTAATAATAGGGATAGATTAATGTGATTTTTAAAATCAAATAGACGTATATAAAAGTTTAATTTAAGATAGTTCAAACAATATAGATGAAAATTTAAGGAATAGTGAGTGGATATGAAATATACAAGGAATACATTAAATAAATACACTATAAGTAACACAAGTATTATCAAACAAACCAACTAAATTCTGTTGAAACTATGGTCACTAAGAATATAATAAAATGTGTGATATAAATTAATAATTAAAATTATAATAATTTACCACAAAGAGAAAGGCTCTACTATCACTTATTTAAATAAAGATTTAATAAATAACTTTCTGTAATTTATAAAATATACAGATAAATGATATGTAGCAATTAGAGAGAAAGCATCTTTATTCGAGATAGTAATTATAACAATTTTTGTGATTCTTCGGCTTCTTCATTTTCTTTTTCTTCATGGCTATCGACTGTACGTCTTTCAGTCTAATAGTAATTATTTTTCCTGTTTACTATTTTTTACACGAAAAATCATTAGATATTTGTTAATTTTAATTAAAACACGATAACTATATTTTTTAAATTACACAGTGACTATAGTTTCAACTATAAGCTAGTAATAATTTAAAAAATATAATGGTAAAACAAAGTTGTCGTGTTTTAATTACAACTAAATCAAGATGTATTACAAAGTAAACGCCTCTACCATCAAATATTTAATCGCATATAATAATTGAAGAGGTGTGTTTCTTTTCTTTATAAATTATTTGGGACTGACTGAAAAATATTCAATATTCCTTAACCCTCTTTGGTAGCGGTTTTATAAAATGAAATATAAACATCATCCTAAGAAATATGTTGGATAAAAACTGGGAAATAATATGAATTTATAACAAAGCCTTCAAAATTTTATAATACAAACTCCATGATGTACTTAATATTAACTCATATTATTAAATAAGTAATTTTAGAGGCTTTCACTTCGTGATTCATTTTGATAATTCAAAATAAATTGTTTTATTTATTTTGAATATATGATAATTCATTAGAATTAAAAATTAAGTAACAAAAAAATAAAATGGCTTTTTGTCAGATATAAATAAATAATAAATAATAAAATGATAAAAGTAGTCTAATAGTTCTATGATATAACGTAATGAAATTTTCAATATAAAAAAGACTTTATTCAAGGAAGTATCAATCATGTGTTTCTTTATATTAACCCAGTATTATATTTTTGTTTAAATTAAATATAAATAGCATACTAAGGAAACTTTAATATGGATAAAAACTGGGAAATAAAATTTATTAATAACAAAGAATAGAAGCCTCCTTATATTTGTATAAAGACATCATGAAATAAAAACACTTTGTAACTTTGTTTGTATAACACTATAGATACTATTACAAAGTGTTTTTATTTATACTCAACATGTATAACTGCAAACATCACACACACTTACAGAATGCAAAATGGCTGATTTATTTCGTTAATCACGTCACAGGTTTAGAGTTTTAAGGCTGCAATCAATTAGACTGGCTCCATATAGACTCTGTTTTTAACACAGCCTCCCAAAAAATAATCCAATGGTGTTTAATAACTTGATCGAACCGGCCACTGAACAGCTGATTTTGTAGTAGTAGTACTAGTGTTTTGGCTATCGACCACGTGGTTCTTATTTGTGTACTTGTGCATGTGTAAATGAGCTTGTTACTTTAAAGGATCGCCCCCGTCACTCTAAAGCACTATTAATTGTATCCCAATGGTCAATGGTAACGGTCACCCATCCAACTGCAGACCCGAACTAACGTGGCTGCACTGTCGCTAACGCTAGTTCGGCCGCAACCGAATGCGCCATCACCGACGTGTCTGATTTTTGTGTAATTATGCGATCAGGAAATTTGGTTTGCAATAAATTCGTTGTTTCGGCGGCTGTGTGACTGATGGCACCATACTGTTGAAACCACAAGTCAGTGATGTACATATCATCAATAATAGTCCATGTGGTCGTTGTGGATAATCCCAATTGTTCCAATTCGGATCATTTTCATCACTGTGGCTCACGGCAGCGATGGTTTCATTTGAACGTCACGGTCTAACACGCGTTGGTGTTGAGACGTTATGTATCGAGCATGTTGACTCAAATTTATCAACCAAATTTTTAATATCGGTTTATTAAGTTTATGTTGACCGAAAATATCACGAATTTTACAAAATGTAACTTTAATAGATTTTCACAGTGGATTTTTATTATTTTAATAATAATGTAATGCGATTTTCGAGATAAATTGAATTCATTGACTCGCCGGTGGTGGCGCATTCGGTGCAGCAACGTTGGTTCGGTCCAGCAGTTGGATGGGTGACCGGTACCATTCACTATTGGGATACAATTAATGGTGCTTTAGACTGACGGGGGCGATTTGCCCCTATTGGAAAGAAAAATCTTGTGAAAAATACTGACTGATAGTTTAAAATATTAACTCTTTATATTAGATTTTAAATTTAAATATTACAAAAAATAAAAGATTAAATTAAAAGGGGTACCAGAAATTAATGTAGTTTTTTAGCATTAATTTCAAACATTATGTTTAATAAATGATGTTAACTTTCCTTATTATCACAAACTATTTACTATAAGTAGGCAAATTTCTAATGCCGGATCGATAAGTTTCAATTGATTTTTGTAGGTGGCATTTTGGACATCATCCAAAATTTTTTGCCACTTAGAAATATGTAATGCAGGATATCGCCTTTTCTGTTGGCAATAGGTGGCCACATTTCAATTAAAGATTTATTTACTCAATCCACCTAATTATAGTAAAGATCAGCATTCACAGATTATTTAATTTCAGCACATCAAAATGAACGACCCTGCAAATACTTAACCTAACATATAAACGCTTTTTTGGAAAGTAAACCAAGAGAAAGCCATTAATTTTAAGTTTTAGATTAACATAGAAGACATATTTCTCATCAAACAATGCCAATGCAATGTATTGTGCCACTAAAGTTTCAAGTGGTGGATCAGTTAAATGCTTTGTTTTTGAGGACAGATTATGCTAACATCCTAAGGAGATTGGATGTTAGCATAATCTGCTGCAAATATTCTTGGATGGTTGAACAATGTTCGTTATTCGTGTTTTACAGCCTATCTTGACTAACATTTGCTTTCACTTCCTCCCTTAACATGTCATTGTCCAGAGGTTTTGGTCTTCCTGATTACAAAAGTCAGAAATATCATATGTTTTTGGATAAACATCGCAAATATTTTTGGTATCAACTGTTACGGTACCCTTTAAAAATTCTAAAGCTTCTAATGCTGAATATGCATTCTGCTATATGACATTTCACAGTAATTGCAAAAACAAACTCAAAGGTTAAAATATGCCTTTCACGCGATTATGAAGTACATAGTGGACTGATAAATGGCAAACGAAAATCGATACACTACTTATCGGACCCTAATATTAACGCTTTTCTATAATATCATATGTGGCCAAATTTCAAGAAAAGATATACAAGGTAGCCTAAAGTAAACAGTGTGGGAAACTTTCTTAAGGATATTTTACTACTTTTTAAGTGAAATAAATGTACATTAAAATCCCTTATTAACTATTTCTTTTCCACTTTTCTTCGTTTCACATCCTTTTGATTTTCGGTATGTTATTCTCCCTTTTCCTATTATTGTAGTTTTTATATTTTATAATATATATATAAGAATACTTTTGACCTATAATTGATACTTGCTGTGCTACACTCTTGGTGGAACCAGATATCTAAATTAGATGAAGAACACTTATTATGTTTGGTTTTGGTATAAACTAAGTATACTTTGAAAATAATCGTTACGAATCGAAACACTTGACAACTGCATATAAATACCAGACTATGGAACATAACAAGTGTCTTTCTTCACCTAATGTACTTTTGACCTATCCAAATTAAGTTTTCGTTGCTCTAACATACTATTGACATAGCATAATACTTTTGGAGACATTGTCCACTGAGGATATTAGCCGGATAATAAATTATTCATTGCTTTAGCATACTGTTGACCTATCTCACTTAATGATTCATTAGCATACTAACAAATTACTTATTGTTCTAAGGTAACCTTGACTTATCCTAATAAATTATTAATTGTCCTATCGTATTCCACTTATTGCCATAGTGCACTTTTAACCTAAGCTAGTAAATTATTTATCACCCTAGCGTAAATTATTAATTGTTGTAGTGTAACCTTGACCTGTCCTAATAAATTAATTATTACCCAAGCATACTCTTGACCTTTATTAATACTAAATTGTACCTAGAACAAATATGCGTCTAAGTAATCATTGGGAATATGCTTCTAAATGACAGTAAAATAAAATAGACAAAATTTAAAAAAACAGTTAAATTGAGCAAAATGTGGTATGGATATTTCTAAAATTGTTAATATTTTCTTGGTTGGTTACAAGTTTTGATTTTCTCACTGAGACCCGCGTACAGAAAAATTAAAAATAAAGTATTTAAAGTGAAACAAAATATGTCACTGAATTGAAAAATTCACTATGTTTAAACCACAAATAATTATTGTAAAAATATTATATAACGTGTAGGCACAATTATATAAATCTAAACAACACAGCACGACTCGAGTTTCGACGTTTTATCGTCATTATCAAGTGAATTACAAATTGATAAAATTGTGATTTTATACTAACTATTTTGGGGTGAGGGAATATACCTGCCGCTAATTGTTTGCGGATTATCGGGAGGGTAGTACCAGATTAAAAAGTGGCGAAAAGATTAGTTCGGTCTGTTTGAAAATTTCTAATGACTCCAGGAGATTAAGCTTAGCGCCCTTGTTGCAATTATGCAAGATTTTTAGATTATTTATATCCGGGAATTGGTGTTTGCATTCTAAACAATGATTTGAAAAAGAGCTAGTGTCTTGATTAAGACGAAAAGCACGATGATGTTCGGAGAAACGAGTTGATACACTTCGTCCTGTTTGACCTACATACACACTATTGCATTCTGAACAACGGATCTCATACACACCAGATTTTTTAAGAGGATCGACTTTATCTTTGGCATTGAATAGCATGTTTGATAATTTTCCAGGAGGTTTAAACGCTACTTGATGATTCTCTTTTCGAAGAATATTAGCAATCTGTTCGCTGGTTTTTCCAAAGTATGTGAGCGGAATGCACGATGTATTTAAATTAGCTATTTTCGGATATATTAAAACCCTTGTGGTTTGATGACGTTTTTTGTTTATTAGGTTTTGAATGAGGTTAGTGGGGAAACCATTGTCACTGGCAATTTAAATTATTTTATTTAATTCTGTGGCTCTTCTGTCAGTAGTTAAGGGGATGGAGAAAGCTCTATGTATCATTGAGTGATATGCAGCTAGTTTGTGTGACAACGGGTGATTTGAGACGAATGGGATTGTTGAGTTGACGTTAGTAGGCTTCCTGTATATATCAAATTCAATTTTATTATTTTGGTGAATTAAGGTTAAATCCAAAAAGTTAATTTTGTTGTTATTTTCTATTTCGAGAGTAAATTTAATTTTAGGGTGAATGCTGTTAATTAGATCGAGAAACTGATCTAATTGACGTGTTGTGTCACTGAAACACGCTATTACATCATCAACATATCTATACCAGAAGGAAATGTGTTTTTTTGCAAAATAAAGCGAGAAAATCTTTTCTTCGATATTGGACATGAATATTTCAGCTAAGAGAGGACTTAATGGAGATCCCATTGGAAGACCTGTGGTTTGTTGGTAAAATTCATTATTGAATTTAAAATAATTTTGGTTTACACAAGTTTCTAAACATTGATAGAGTTCTGATCTAATTAAGTAATTGCACTGTGATTTATCGAGTAAATTTTGAATAATTTCAAGACATTCTTTAATGGGTATATTGGAGAACATGCTACTAACGTCAAATGAAACCAGTTTTGAATTTTTGGGAGTTGTTATGGATTTGAGCTGTTCGGATAAAGCGAGTGAATTTCTTACTTCTTTAATGAGACCATAGAGCCTTGGAAGTAAGGGATTTTGATGTACGATTTTTAATTTTTCAAAATCTGAGAACAGCACTGTGATATTTTTGAGAAGATTTCTGATTTGGGTTTGGAATTTTAGGGTGGGATCTTTTTTAAGGGGTGTTAAGTTTTCAGTTGTAATGAAAGCGTTCATTTTATTAATATACTGTTCTCTTTCGAGAATAACTATTAAATTGGATTTGTCTGCTTTAGTCAGGACTAAAGAATTAGAGGATATGATATGAGAAGATTTCTGATTTGGGTTTGGAATTTTAGGGTGGGATCTTTTTTAAGGGGTGTTAAGTTTTCAGTTGTAATGAAAGCGTTCATTTTATTAATATACTGTTCTCTTTCGAGAATAACTATTAAATTGGATTTGTCTGCTTTAGTCAGGACTAAAGAATTAGAGGATATTTTCGATTTAAGTGATTTTATCACTGTGGAGTCTTTGGCGAAATTGCGGACATAGGATTTTATATGATCTGCTATATGAGCTCTAGGGATGAGAGGTTTTGACACTCTTTTGAGTGCCAGTTCTGATTCTACAATTATTGAGGATTTGTCGGATTTGTTGGTAATAAATGGACTATAATTGGGATTTTGAGAGAGGAGAGCTTCTTCTATAGGGCTAAATGTAAAATTTGTGAATTTAGGAGCTAGATTGGGCTCTGAAACAACTTTTTGGGGGGCTGTCTTTATATTATTTTTAAGAGTAGCTAATTTCTTCTTTAATTTAAGATATTTTTTATGATTAACTTTGCTAACATTTTCGCGAACAAAATCATCAAAGATGGTGAATTCTACTGAATGTAATTTGTACGTAAGTTCCGAATGCAATACCTTGAGATAATGTTGAATTGCATCTCTCCTCCGATGAAGGTTTTGAATTTCTGACCTAATCCATGTGACTTGGGCGGTTTTTATTGCTGCTTTTGCTGCTAAAGTTGTGGACCGAGTTTTAATATTGACATATTTGGGAATGATATTAGAACGAAGGCATTCTGAATTGAACAAGATATCTTGGGATACGAAACGGTATTTTTTCATCAACTTATTATAAAGTTTGGTCTTAGTTGCCGTACAGGCTGATTTAATAAAGAGAATGGTTGCGACCGTTACTACGTGGTAATCCATACTTACACTGAATTGAAAAATTCACTATGTTTTAACCACAAATAATTATTGTAAAAACGTGTAGGCACAATTACATACACTATAAGTATGGATTACCACGTAGTAACGGTCGCAACCATCCTCTTTACAAAATATGCCATTAAAAATTTAAATTAAAAAATCAAAACTTTCGTAATGAATTTGCGAAGTTACTAATAACAGTAAAAATATACAAGCGTTTAGGAGATACTTGAAAACTTTATAAATGAGTAGATATACCTCCGGGAATATTTTATTAAAAAATTATGTGGCCATCATACAGGGTGCGCCAGAGAAACTTACTTATTTGAAAGGTCAATAAAAACAAAAGTACTTCAGTTATGGTTTTAATTCTTTTTTTATTTGAGAATATAATATCCCAATTTTTTTCATACAGTTTTGAAAATTATCATTGTGCATGCACTGATTAAGTCGATTTTTGAAGTTCATCTCCACTCTTCGCAGCATATCAATGGGTATGTTGGCAATGGCGTCGCGAAAGTTGAACTTCACCAGAAGCCACTTCATTGTGAACGAGTTACTGTCTGGTGTGCGATATCGGTAATGGTAATAATTGGTCCTTATTTTTTTGAAGAAAACGAATGCGCAGTTACCGTGAATGCAGCTCGTTACTGGAACATGATCGAGGAATTTTTTCTTCCAAGCTTCGAAGAAATGAACGTTAGACGTGTGGTTTCAGCAAGATGGAGCCACAGCACACACAAAACGAGACTCAATGGATTTGTTGCGACAACATTTCCCCGACCGCCTCATCTCTCTCTAAGGCGATCTCCCATGGCCGGCACGCTCTAAAGATTTGGCTCCATGATTTTTATTTAAGGGGTTATTTGAAATCCCTGGTTTATGTCGATCGACCACGGACCGTAGCTCACATCAAGAACAACATTCGCGACACCATTGCCAACATACCGATTGATATGCTGCGAAGAGTGGAGATGAACTTCAAAAATCGACTTAATCAGTGCATGCACAATGGGAGTCGCCATTTAACCGATGTAATTTTCAAAACTGTATGAAAAAAACTTATGATATTGTATTCTCAAATAAAAAGGAATTCAAACAATAATTGAAGTACTTTTGTTTTTATTGACCTTTCAAATAAGTTAGTTTTTCTGGCGCCCACTGTATTATCATCACCAAATTTTCTATAAAACCCTGTGTTGTATAAAAATGAGATAAGATTATAAAAAATATTCTTGTAAACAAGAATAAGTTTACTAATTTTCATATTTTCTATTATTATTATTATACACGTTGTCCCCTGAAATTTTGAATACGGGCATTTAAATGCGTTACTTGTTACTTAGTTACCACGCTCGTGACGTATATTAATAGACTGACCAACGGGAAATTATCAGTAATTTCTAATTTGTAATAAAGTAGGGAATTAAAATGAAACATATTTACACAATTCTATCGTAACGAATAACAAATAACTACAATGTTCATCTTATTAAATGTTTGAAAACATCTCTTTATTGAGCCAAACAATATCCCAGACGATCATAAAATTCCTGTTAACATTTTGAAGCTATGTAAGTCAAATTGACATGCATATTGCAACTATGGCAACCAATAATAATAATCGAGATACAATACAAATACATTACATTACTCATATTCAAAATTTCAGGGGACAACGTGTATAAATTTTCTAGTTTTAATTTCTTTGTGGAAATTGTATTTAAATTAAAGTTTTTTAAGTTTATTATCTTTAACTGACTCATATTTTAGCAAGGTTTTTCAGCCCTTTTGAAATATTCTAAAAAAATAATTAAATACAAAATAAATAAACAACCGATTTGTATCAAAATAGAGTCGTGAATATAGCTATGCAAATTAAAATTTCTTTCTAGGTAGAAATAAACTGATTGTTAAGACATATTTTATTTGCATATCTTCTAGAAGAAAGATATTGACTATTTTGTTTTCATTTCTGTTTGACTGTTTGTAAATAATTTTAAATATGTAAACTAGTCTAATGGTTCATTGATGTAATCTAATGAATGTGTGTTTATCAATTCTTTACCTATTATTTCATAATGATTCATCAAGTTATAAGTGAGAAAATGATTCAGGTTTTCATTATCAAAAGAACTCTATTCGTGGAAGTATGAATAATGTACCTGTTTAATAGTTCTAGTATTAACGCCATAGCTTAATTTAATAAACAACTCAAGAAGATATAACATTATACATATGGAAATTACTAAACAGATTAAAATGCAATTAAATCAAAATGGGTCGATTAACTCAGAAAACAAGAAAAGCGAATGCGCCTTATAGGCGATTCTTAAGATTTTGCTATAAAATGTCTAAAACTGTTAACTACACAATTAAAGAAATTTAAACTAAGTTCTTAAAAAATATAAACAATTAAATGGTATTCAGTATTAGATATTATTATCACGCAGCAATTAATGTATTCTATATACCATAGAATGCTAATCACTATTTTATAATACAATATTCACCTTGTATAATTTCAAAAAAAGTAAATTTAATAAAAAAATAAGCCATGGATGGGTGGGCTTTGCATTGATATTAGATTATTTAACAAAACTAGTAAATATATGTAATGTAGTACTTACAGAAACTAACCATTCCATTTCCATTGGTATCGAATAGCTGGAAGGCCGTCTTGTAGAGGGCATCGGGGAAACATAGCAGCCCCTCAAAAGCCTGGAATTCAGCGTAGGAGATGAGGTCATCTTTGTTGGTGTCGACGATGCCAGCGACCAAGCGCACCGAATTCGCATCGAAGTTATCCGCCTCGAAGAGCTTAAGGTACCTCCGCACGAAGTCATCCGCGGTCATAAACTTTTCCCCATTCTTCTCTACAGACGCATACTTGTTGAATATGTCCTGCAGGTGCTCCGGATTAGCCCTTTTCAAATAACCGGCCCCCTAGAAAAAATTGAAAAAAAAACATAATGTTCACTTCCAACAAAACATTTTTAATCAAAACAAATTAATTAATTTATAGGCGCACTGCACGACCTAATTAAACTACCCGGTTAAAAATAGAACCAGCTAGCTCACGGCTTCCTGACTGACTGACCTCACCTCTTCTTCGACGAGCTCGGACATGGTCTACGCGCGTCCGCGTTCGTAGTCTTCTGCATAGTTGCGTAAACGAGCGAATTTGTTGAGTTGCGTAAAATAAGGGGGGAGCGGCGGCGTCGCCGCCGTCGTCGTCGTGGTCTTGTCTTAAAAATAGAAAAGCGCGCGTGTGAAGATAAAGTTTACAGGGTAGAGGAGAGGGTACGTCGCATTGTTTCCAGGAAACCGACACGGAAGGTCCTCCTGGACGCGCACCATAAGTAAACGATCATCACAGCGGCGTTCACCAAGTCCGGACGGCCAGATAGCAGAGAGAGGATGAAAACCGGAGGCATGACGGCTTTCCCGTTGACGTTTATAAATAATCGTCACGTGATCGCAAAATCCTATTAATTTGTTTCTCTGTGTTTGTGTGTCATCAAAACGTGGAGGATCGCAAGGCCGTACCATTGAACTTGCACGCACGCTAACTTTAAAACTAATTTACGGCCGCCCCACATTTCATTTTGCGCAATGGCCTTGAAAAGGCAGGCTATTTCAATCAACTGCCAAATTTCCCATGATTTCAAACATCAATCCAGATGCCTACAATTAATTATACTCCCTAAAAATATTATAGCGTGATTTTTAAAAATAAATATTTATATAAGTTATGTATGTTAATAATTGATTTCGGGATTTCCACCATGAGGTAAAGAAAAAATGTATTCATATTTTCTTGGAAATAGTAATAACTTTGTTTACAATCTTAATAAATTTGTTTTCATATTATTTTTATTTTATTTCTTTAAACACTTGTAGCTTTTACAGACTTTATTTTTGGCAAACGTTTGTTAAAGAAGAATTTAAATTGAAAATCTGAAAAACATATTTATTAACTACTAAGTATAAACAGAATCAATCTTATGTAATCCCGAGCAATTACTGAAAGAAAGAAAAAAGAATAAAACAACAATTCTTCTACCAGTTGTCAAAAAGTACTTTTTACTCAATAAGTTTTTAGGATATTTGACATTTATACAATAATTATTATTGCTAAAGTCTAATGGTAGAATTGTTCTTCAATCGTCATGATACCATTTGGTACCATTGGAACCATTAGCAATAAAATTAAGAATATTTTTAAAAAACGAGACGTCAATATAGTTTTTAAGTCAAGTACCAAAACCTGTAATTTAATATTTAATGCCAAAACCCCCATCAACAAAATGTGTAAGTCAGGTATTTATAGTTTAACATGTCCAGATTGTAAAAGTGTGTACATTGGGCAATCAGGTCGTAATTTTAAAACACGATTAAACGAACATCAGAGGTCATTCAATTTAAAGAAAAATAATTCAACATTTTCAAATCACTTATTGGAATCAAACCATACTATCGGCAAGGATGTACTTTCGGTAATCCATCTCACCGAAAAAGGAGGTAAGATGGATTTACTGGAAGCCCTTGAAATCTACAAAGCGAAAATTAATCCCGGAATTTCCCTCATTAACGACCAGGTTGACCTAATGTACACCCCACTGTTCGAAGCATTGTAATAGGTATATAAACAGTTGTTATTCGTAATTTAAGTACTTAGTTTGATAATGATTACCGTGTAGTCGAAACTAGTCACTGAAAATAAAACTTAAAGTGGTATAAAAAAGTAAAAGTGTTTTCTTTATTCTCAAATTAAACCATTTTTAAAAGGCTTTAATATGATCTAAACTGTTATTTTTTCTCGCACCCAGTTTTTGACAAAATACGATCAACATTTTTTTTAAATTGCACTGTATATATATATTTTTATTGATTCGCAAAGAGATTTTTTTTCTGAATATAAAATTGTAGACAAATTTATCCACACATCAAACTTAAGTCGAGAAATTGAGGATTAAAAAAATAAATAAAAAGTCAAGTATCCATTGTAAACAATATACAGACCCTATTTTAAATGTCAAAAGTGACTGTGACAGCCATTGATACAATACTGCAACGATTTTTAATTATTTCATAATTAAAATGTTGCAATATTTCAAACACTGTACTATAATTTTGTGCTTCTACAGAAATCGTTTTTCAGTTTTTGAAATCTTGCAACATTTTTATTATGAAATTATTAAAAATCATTGCAGTATTGTACCAATGACTGACACTGTCACTTTTGACATTTGGAATAGGCTCTGTATATTGTTTACTATGGGTATTTGATTTTTAATTTTTTTTTAATCCTCAATTTCTCAACTTTGGCTTGATGAATGGATAAAATCGTTTACAAATTTAGATTCAGAAAAAAATCTCCTTGCGGATCAGTACAAAATATATATATATAAAGTGCAATTTGAAAAAAAAAGTTGATCGTCTTTTGTCAAAAACTGGATGCAAGAAAAAATATCAGTACAGTTCATATTAGTCTTTAAAAAATCATTTAATTTGATGATTTATTTATTCAAATCGGATCAAAAATAAGCGAGATACAGCACCAAAGGTTTTTCGTCAGTCACCCTGTATATAGAAATCACTATCGATCCTTGTGGATACCTATTTTTTCTGAGGATACCAAATAAATTATACTTTATTTATTCAGACTCACTTCTACCTAATTTTCTACATGTTTTGATTTCTGTTGACTTTTAAAGCGATTTTTTTTTATTTTGGTTACTAATTAAATTTGTGTGCATTTCTAATTAAATATGAAATATCGTTTCCTGTATTACCTTAAAAAAGCGCTTGAAAGTAACTTCGCATAAATTTACGAAATTTGTTTCGCCATTTAGTCGTATTAGTATTTGTATAACTTGGGAATGTTCTTTTTGTGTGATATCAAAAATATCATTTCTAATAATTCTCGAAGAAACCTTGCTTGAAAACAGTCAATTTTTAAGGAAATTAAATGTGAAAGACTCATTTCTTCAAACATTTACAAATAATTACTTGGTTTATAAATTAAGGAAGGAACAACCAACAACAACAACATATTTGATTATACTAGAGATAGTAGAAAAAAGATGTGAACTAACATGTTCAGCTGTAGTACACCCAGTGTGTACAAAGTTACTTCCCGATGGAGTTGACTGTGCTGTTTATGTGACTATTTATAATGTTCAAGAAAATAAAGAATGCCGCAAATTGTGAAGATTGGGCTGTGATTAGATTTCTCAACGCAAGAAATGTGCAACCTTGCGATAATCAATTGAAGGATGTGTATAGAGAAAATATTATGGATGAATTTCTACTTATGAAGAGAAAACACTCATGATAACAAGCGTTCGGTCATTGTGTACGAACTTTCAACAATTCAGCCTATAGTCCAGACTTAGTTCCTTCATAAAATTCAAGAACAATTTGAAAAAAATCGTATCTGTTATTATAAATAATAATTTTAATCTATGTATCATTATCTCCATAAAATAGAAACAAAAAAGATGCAAACAATTATGTTAGAACTATTGTTACCGGCAATCCAACCGGGATTGCCGAAACACCGTTAAATTAAGGCTAATAAAGCACCATTCGCAAATCGGATCGTTTTTTCAAATCATTTTCAATATTTTACATTCACGCTTATTATTATCCATTAATTCAACTTTCATTTTAGTTTCAAAATGCGTAAAGTTCGTACGATTATATGATCCACCCTGTATCTATTTTTAATATTCGTTTTAGCCTCACAACTTTCACAATTTACATTTTTACCCCGGACAACAAAAATAAATAGTATTGTAGGTAATAAACTGAACCACCCCTAAAGATTTCGAACACATTTTATGACTGCAAGTAAATTCTGGTGATCATAAAACATTCCAGAAATTTGTAAACGTGCCGATCCCATGTTACGCCGGATTACCAGCTAATCCTCAGGCAAAAGCCGTGTGTCCGAAAATGCGCCCGCCAGGTCATAAAGACGAATTCGTTTAGATTCCGAATTTACTTATATGTATTAATCAAATTATATATTTTTTTACATGATTATCAATCAAATTATTATGACTGATCAAATCGGATACAAAGTAGATATATGACTTAAGCGCGCAAGTTGAATCAGCTTGCGCGCTACAACACATATGCGCACACCCCCTCAGCCTAAGCACATTAATGACACACATAGTTTGTCATGCGTATGTAGATATGCAGATGTATGTATGTAAATATTAGTGTAAATAATGTAAATAATCACCCTAGTAATAAGTATAAATATTAAGGCAAATAATATCCCGCACATCAGACCGCATACGCCATCTCTCGGTCAAAACCATGACAACTCACCCCTTCCTTCAACAAAGTCATGGAGGGGTGGTTGTTAGAAGGTGATGACGAGAGAAGATTTGAGGGATGAAGTCAGTAGTTATCCAGGCATCAAGTAGTTATCAAGTTGTCATCAAGTAGTTATCCAGGCATCTAGTGCTTATCAAGTAGTTATCAAGTCATCTCGTAGTAGTTATCAAGTCGTCATCGAGTTATTATCAAGTTCACAGTCATAATCATCAGTCAGTCATTCAAAGTGTTCGCGTGGTCAATTTACGGTTTCAAACAGTCAAATATTCAAAATCTCAAGTAGCCAATCAAAGCCTCAAACAATCAATCATTACCATTTACTTGTCCGTAAATTTAAATATTGTTAGTTGTTAATTATTTTGTTTTCTTGTAACTTCGTTTTCATTGTTTGTTTTGTTATTTGTTTTTTTTTTGTTAATTATTAAATTCAAAATACCATCAAATCAGTTCTTTCATTTAACGATTACGTTAATTGTGTTTCCCGCAAGAATAGTGAAGATCCAGCCCTCATCAAAGCAGCGTGTAAGGTAAGTGGTTTTTACATTTTTCTTTTTTTTATTGTGGATAAAATTTAGTAATCTGATAGTCAGTTTTTCATGCTCTACACGTCAAAGCTAGTCGTAAATTATCGGTGGAGGTAAAGTCGACATTCACAAGCATCCTACCGCAATCCATCGATAATACTATGTATTCTTCATTATTAGGCTTATTTAAAAGAATTACACACAAGCAAATTTCTACGCACATAAAAGTTATTTCTTCTGTCCTAGATCTTAACACAAGAAAATTTTAAATAAAGGCACATTATAATCTGATATTGGGGGCCCAGTAAATGATCCTACGTTTTATTCAGACTTATTACAAATGTGTATTTGACCGTATTGTGTTAATATTCTAACTTAGCTTTCCATCATCCTCCTAATAATAAAGCAAATAAAATTTAGAGGAAAAATTTCTGTAAAACCTCAACAAAATGATATATATTTGATTCATTTCAATGTAATTCGCCCCACCATCAAGAGATCAAAGTGCAAATCTTGAATAGGAGTCGTACTTTGCCTCCGGCTTAATACTCGACACCGAAACTTAACCCCTCCCCATAAAAAATTGCTACTAATTAGTCACCTCCTGCAACTTTCTGAATAGGGAGCAGATGTATATGACTACATCCTCTATTTCCATTCGAAGAGGTTTTAATAAAAATATTTTCTCATAAACAGTCAGAAAGCATTCAGTTATATAATTTTACTGGAGATTTGAAAATATAATCAAATTAGATGAATTAATTGTAAATAATATTAAATTTGTAAAAGTTATAATTAATTTTAACAAACTGTATTCGTCAATAAATTTAGGTGTAAAGGTTACGCAAATATCTAAATTAATATATAAATATGATAAGTAGTATATGATACGACAATATAGTGCCATGACTTACAACCGTACTAATAGTCAGAGATTAATTCTCTGATTGTAGAATCCTAGATTCATTGTCAGATTTAGTAACTTTTTTAGTAACATTTGAATATCACTGGTTTTACGTTGGTGTCACGGAACAGCTGACGGTATTGTCAATATATTCCGTGATTGTCAGTAAAGAAGAACGTGAAATGTTTGTTTTCAAAGTTAGTTTGTGTGATAAGGGACAAGGAATAAGTATTTTTTTTTTATTTAATCAAGATTAAAGTAAGTACAGTCGATAATTATTTTCAATGAAAATTGTAGAATTATTTTCATTTAATGTTTTTGCACATGCTCCTCAACTGACAACCACGGGTTATATTGACAATACCATCAGCTGTTCCGTGATACCAACATAAAACCGGTGATATTTAAATGTAACTAAAAAAATACGATAATTAATCTACGATTCTACAATCCGAGAATTAATCTCGGTACGGCTGTTAATGTAACAATACCAGATTGATTAGAAGGGTAAAATAAAATTAATATAATTATTTTGATATCTAAAGACCAAATTTCAAAAATACAAATAATTTAGAATACACTTTCTTAAGTAAACAAATGATATTTTTTCCTTTTTAGATAAAAGTTAATCTAAATAAATAAGGTATACTTTATTTGATTATCTCAGAATAATTAGGCATCCACAATGACCGACAGTGATTTCTATTTACAATTTAGTTTTGGTTTTTTGTTTTCAATTCACCGTATTATTCGAACGAAGAACGATTCTACCATTAGCAAAAATGAGTTTACTTTTAATACCACTTTATAAAGAGTGCATTTCTTTATACTCTCTAATACTTTGACTTGAGACAAACTTGAAAGAAACAATTTGACATAGATTTCTTGTTCATCTTAAACGTCATTATGGAACTCTCCAAATGACAACTGTAGTGACTGAAGACAAGAAAAAAAACCAGAAAACAGGAATGAATATATTGGGTCTTAAGTAATTTCAATTTTTACACTATAATAATCAAAGGCGATTTTTATGGAATTTTATTCAGATATACGAGGAAAATTCAGTAATTAGGTCACAAAATGATGCGAGAAAGCTGAAAATAGCAGTTAGTTTGTTCCCTACGTGTCAATATGTGGCAGCAAAATCCAACTTTATGATACCCAACTGACAGATGCTCTGTGCATGTGTAGCGAAAATGGCAATCGTACTCGAAGATAGTACTGTGGAAGAGCAACGTGCTGTTATGCGTTTTTTTTTTCTGGACAAAAAGACTTCCTGCAAATCGTATCCATAAGAAAATGTCCCATATTTACGGTAAACAGTGTTTGTCGCGTAAAGCAGTGTACAGCTGGGTCGAGAAATTCTCACAAGGGCGCTCAAAAATTGTTGACGAACATCAAAATGGCCGCCACGTTTAAATTGCGAAAGATGCAACAATTCGACGGGTAGATGAGATGGTTCGAACGGACAGCCGGGTAACAATAAGCAGCATACCAACTGCAATAGGGTGTTCTCGTGGTTTGGTCTATGAAATTTTGTAAGAATTACGGTGGCAACTTCTTGAACATCCCGACCTAGCCTCAAGCGACTACCATCTGTTTGGTCCACTCAAAAGGCATATTGGCGGCAAACATTTCGAGGGTGATCACGAACTTCAACAAGAGGTACGCATGTTGTTCAGACGGCAGCCCGAAGAATTATATGCAGGTATTGGGGCATAAATAAAGCGATGGGATAAGTGTATAAATGCCGGTGGACACTATCGAAAAATAAAACTTTTTTTATATTATTATTATTATTTTATAATAGCTTTTGTTACCCTTTTATGACCTAATTACTGAATTTCCCTCGTATTTTAACAAATTTTTTCGATGTCCTTTTGCCATCTTTCGGGTAAAGACTTTTGGTCTTTCTTAGCAAAAAATGAAGCAAGTGCTGTTTGATACCATTGTCTGAATTAAATTTTTTACCATTCAAAGAGTTTTGCAAATATCAAAACAAATAGTAGTCGGACAGCTCAAGGTCTGGTGAGTATGGTGATGGTCCATCAAATCCCATCCAAGCTCCAGCAACTACTAACTTTTATGTGGTCCCGCGTTTTCATTGTGGAACACAATACCCTTATGATTTGTCAATTCTGGCCGCTTTTCATTGATGGCTTCATTCAATTTGTCCAATTTTCGATATTACAAAGACCTATTGATAGTTTGGTTCAATGGTAGCTACTCAGAAATCACAACGCCTTTGTAATCCCACTAAATTGAGAGCATAACCTTCTTTTGGTGGATATCCATTTCTCATCAATTAAAAAAATCTATTGATTGATGAATTGAACTATACAAGTATCGCCAAAAACTAATCAGTTATTCGAAATCGTTTATTTTATTTTTTAAATTGTTTATAAGGCGTAAAGGGTGAAACGTGAGTGAACCCATATAGCAACCTCACCTGCATATGGTACACACTGCTGGATAACTAACGAGGATCGTCGATCGAATGTCTACCAGAATAAGTAATCTCTCTTGACGGCCAATAGTTTCGGATGAATGAGCTGACAAGAACAAGGGCGCCTTCTTGCCCTTGTGACGAAAAATCGTCAATAAAGGTGAATAAATTCGTAAGGATCAACGTCATGGAGATGCTGATGACCATATCTGCATTAAGGATCCACAGGGATACTCCCGGCAAAATTATTATCACGTTGAACGAGGAATAGAGAATAAAAGGCCATACGACCCATCATAAAATTTTCGGGCTTGACGTAGATACCAGGCTATGCCCAGAAAATATGTGACTGGAGAGGAACAATTCCATCAAAATAGCTAGCTGGAACGTTAGATCGCTATATCAACCATGTAAATTACAAAACGCTATAAAAAATGAAAAAACTAAACGTATGATGATATGATGGGCATTAGCGAAGTAAGATGGCCAGGGAGCGCTGTATGTGAAAATGAAGATTATACTATTCAAGAAAACCGAGATCACTGACATGGAGCAGCTATCCTTATCGATAACAACATGAAGAAATATGTAAAGAATTTCATTCCATTTCCGAAACGGTGTATGCTCATACAGTTCAGCCTATAGACATAAACATACCTGTATGACAACAGAGAGTAATAATGAATGATGAAGAAGTGGGACAATTTTACAACATGGACAAGATGGACAAGATAATAAAAGGCCTAAAAAGACAAGCTATTAATATAGTAGTGAGAGACTTCACCTCAAAAGTAAGTAAAAATAAGGTTTAGGATGTAATCGGAAAGTTTGGGTTAGGTACAAGAAACGATCACGGTGACCATTTAATATAATTCTGAAAATAATTTAATTACAACAAATACCTAGTTCTATTATAATTACCGACAAAGAGATTATATACATGGAAGTCACCACAGGAGCTACTATAAAATCCATTGACGTACCTCTCAATTAATGAAAACTCTAACTAATAAACACCATAATCCAAGAATAGATACAAACTAAGGAACCCTGAGATGAAAACCAAACTTGAAGATAGAATTAACAGTCACTTAACTACAACAAAAATCACTAACAATATTGAACAAGACTGGGTCATAGAGACACGGATATTTTAGATACCTGGATATTTTATAATTCAGAGGGATGAGATTTATGGAAAAGGATTGGCAAGAAAAGGTTGGCAAATTTTGTATAAATTAAATTTATTTGTTTGTATCTTATGTCTCTTGTTTAAACGCATATTGTAATGAGAAAAGCTTGAAATATTTTGTAACACTTGTTTTCGATGAAAATATTCAAAAATATGCATGACCCAGATATTCGGAAATGCCTGTTCTACTTTTATGTAGTATTAACCTTTGAGAATGTAAGAAAAAGGGAGTACGACCCAACTTCATGGACCGTAATTAGGTGAAAATAAGCGAGACTGCGAATGGGCACGTGTCACAGCTACATATGAGCGAACTAAGAGAATATAAATGTGAAAGAGATGACGATCAGTAAACTTTATTATTAGTATTAAATCTGTAACAAAAAATTAAAAAAAAACTTACTTTTACTTTTAGAATATTTCGATTTTCTCTCGCCATTGTGTGATTTACCACGTCGTTTAATAACTTTTCGCAAGCATTATCGAATATAAAATAGCTTCAAAATAATATTGAGAATGGTACTTGTGTTATCAAAATGATTGATTAGATGATTGATTAGATACTATGTAGGAAACCTCCTGATGAATTAATCTAGTAGTAATTATGACATTCATTTGTTTTTAATAAGTAATCGTTATCAATCGAGTTAAATGACGGCAATAGGCTCTTTACGTAACAAGACTATTTCGATAATAAGCAACGGAAAATTTGATTACGAAAACAGAATCTAAAATAAACAGAATATATTAAACTTGTTAAAATATAATATTCTTTAATATAGAATGTGTATATTGAACAGTAAAATTCTGTCTATTCAAGATTCTATTTTTGTAATGAAATTTGATGTTTAAATGTTTTAAAGTTAACACAAATATATTGTTTTATACTCTCAATTTTGAAATAATTTTATTATTTCTAAGATTTTAACAAATATTTTATCTGAAAAAATAAAATTATATATAATATGAAGTACTATTTTTCCTTCACTAATACAAATCACCTATTAGAATTGATACAATTAATAAAAATTTTATAAGTTATAATATTAAGAAAATTTCTTTGTGTTTATAAATATGTAAAATTATATCTCCATATGACCATCAGTTTAATATTTCCTTGACACTAAATTCCTGAAAATTATTCACTAAGAATAATTAAATTTATGCTTATACTCACTACGTAGTAAAATTATTTGCGAGAGAATATCAGTCACGTAGCCACTAGGAAGCAGTAATTATAATATATATTTAGTATCATATAATATGATGTATATTATCCTAAATGTGTAATAAAATTACTGCTCCCTAGTGGCTATGTGACTGATATTATTTATAAACTTGATAATAATTACTGTTAAACATTGAAAAAGAACAATTTAGCAATTTATTATTCGCGAGCAAACTAGTCGTGTCATTTGGCTTTTTTCCTTAATTAATTTGAGAAAAAATGTAACAGCAGAAAAAAAATCTGAGTAATTTGGGAAGCCAAGCGCAAATGTACGGATTCTAATTTGTAATTAGAAGAAGCAAAAGGTTGCCAACCTCAAATCCGCGCACATTCTTTCCAAGGCCATCCATAATTTGTTCCTACCAGTGCGTAGGAAATTGTCAATTTGTAGAGGAAATAAATGGACTTTAATAGGTGCAATTATTAGCAAGGCAACATCAAATTTATAACTTCGATTTAAGAATATGCGAAAAATTGTATATTAAAAAAATGAATGTTCACAAATACTGCGGAGTTAACAACAATATTTTCTTCCTTACAAATAAATATACAAAACATATGCATGTTTAGTAATAAATACTAAAATTATATAATAAAGAGTTTTTTTATTTCTATTATTTGCGAACATTTCTTTCTTGATTTCATAAAAAAAAATTGAATTGATGTATTTTTAATGTTGACATAATCCCAGAAGTAGGGGACGATATGTTTCATAAGATGAATCAAAAAAATTAAGTAGTAATTAAGTAAATCACTCTATGTATCTTCAAAATAATACCATTTATTAAATTTTAAAACCCATTTATAACCGTGAAAAATTTTATTAAAAAAATGTGGCATCAGTCCAAATATGGAGACAGGTTTCCGAATTTGGAATTCATCATCAATACTACTAATTGCAACATACATTCTAAAAGGTAACAAAACATCAGCTGATGCGAATTTATCATCTATAAATACATGCTTGTTCATCGGCCAAACTACGGAAACACAGAAGAAACTCTCTGCAATTCCCACAGTGGCCACTTTGCCATATTCAAAGTCGATAAGTAAGTAATTTTGTCATTTGCGTTTGATGTATTTTCGCCCCTTATACGAAAGAACGTTTTCTGAGCTTAAGTAAAAAAAGTATGCAAGGACTAAAAAAATAATCCAATGTTTTCAGCTACATTCAAGGTTTATTTTAAAAGTAAGTAAATTTAACTGTGCAATCAAGATATTGGCCGTTGCTTTCTTTGAGCCAGCTGATGAATTCTATCTCGAAATGTCGTCAAGCTATTTTCGGATCTCATTCAATGATTGGACATTCATATCGGACAAGGCGTGTTCCATCGACCGGAATAAGTAGTAAACAGATGGAACTTGTCTTGTAAATATGTCGGGTGTGCAAGAAGTCCTAGCCAAAACTCATTATACAGGGTGCGGCAAAACAGACAGTGCAGTTTTGAAGGGCTATTAAAAAAAACGGCGCAATTTAAAGAAATGGGGTTTATTTTCTCTTAATCGGTACATCATGCCGTTTTATGCATTAAGTCCTGAAGATGACATAAGAAAGATGATGAGCCTCAGCAGCGATACATTAATGAAGGCGATTTCTGAAATTTTCGGCCGCATTTTGGCACATCTCGATGGGTATAGCCTCGATTTCCTCCCGAATTCGATCCCTGAGTTCTTCCAAGGTGCGAGGTCGATGCCAAAAAACCTTTTCCTTCAGGTAGCCCCACAGGAAAAAGTCGCAATTGCTCAGATCAGAGGAGCATGCGGGCCACTCCACATCACCTTTCAGAGAAATAAGACGCCCAGGGAACAACTGTCGCAGTTTCGTCATTTAAACTCGAGCAGTATGAGCCGTAGCCCCGTCCTGCTGAAACCAAATGTCTCCCAGATCTGCTTGCTCCATCAGTTCTTCCAACCAAGATTCAAAAAAAAAATCACACACCACACGGTAATTTTTGGGGAGTGAATTGGTCTCTCGTGAAGCTGCCTTGGGTTATTTAAAGCCCAGTATCGAAAATTTTGTTTATTCACCCCTCCACAGAGATGGAAGTGGGCCTCATCACTACTGAAAAAAGTTGACCTCGCATGGATCCGATTCAATATTTGTTGGGAGCGATTCATGCGGTTTTCATAATCAGGGGGCATTAACTTTTGAACAAGCATCATCTTGTAGGGGTGGAATGAGTCTTTATGCAATATCCGTCTTAGAAAGCGATCAGCAATGGCCAATGCAGTTGCATGCTTCAGGGCAGAGCGCGTAAGTGACCGTTCGATAGCTTCTCTTACTCTTGTTACATTTTCGGGTGTTCTTACTGTTCTCGGTCTTCCTAAACCCCTTCGTCTTTGTGTGGAACCAGTTTCTTCTAATGTACGCACCCAACTCGCGATTAAATTACGGTGAGGGACGGGATCACGACGCGCCAGATTGAAATGCAGTCAGACTGCGAAGCCCCGATGTTCTCCAGACCAAACCATGGTAACGACTAAAAACGGCACAACCCCCCAACACAATGAGATCCTTCCCAGGTAGGTACCCCTACCACACGGGATGTACTGGGCGTTCAAAACTGCACTGTCTGTTTTGCCGCACCCTGTAGTTTGTTGAAACAATGTGTGATCTGACGTTGTCATGCAACAATTTCACTGGACGTTCTCCTTTGCCAGTATATCCGTTTTCTTTCGCCAATAAACTCAAGCGATTTAAACGTTGGTATATAGCAGTCCACAGTAACTGTTTCACCCGCTTGTAACAAATAATAAAGTACGCCCTTCAGATCCCATCAAATGCAGCAAATAACATTTTTTCCGAAACGATTCGGTTTTATGACCTATTGTGAAGATTCGCCAGGATTTACTCATGACTTTCTGCATTCCGGATTGTCATGGAATATCAATTTCTCATCGTCCGTAACAATTTTGTACAAGAAAGACTCTCGACGGTGTTTATTAAGCAGAGAAAGAAACACTGCCACTCGTTGACTTTTGTTGGTTTCAGTGAGTTTTTGCGTTGAGTTGGTACACATCTTTGTCGCACTTTCTAGGGCCACCAGAGAATTGGTTATCATTCAGACAAAAATAACCTCTTTTAAACTGCTTAAACCAAAATGTGCACACATCGTACGTTATTACTTCATAGAGTATGCATTTTTTTCCTTTTAGCTATTCAAAAGAATGCAACATGCATACCCGGCATGTTGCCATTTTTATGGCAAATGAATGCTGAGTTTTCAGTGTGTGGCAAAACACGTTGCAGTGTTCAACAATAAATATGAAACCCTCCCAACTTTGTTGTTTTATTTCAATAAAGATTAAGCTAGGCTTTCCAGCTACTGAATCTAATTTTTAATCACTATATGTCAACAATAAACAACCTCAAAAGAACGGGAAAATCAATTGATTTACAAATGAATTTCTTGACTGCTTAAAATAGTTTGAATTGTTCATTTGTACACCTAATATAAAGTCCCACATCGCTTCTATAGAGAGAAAAATAAGCGAAAATATAATATTATATCGTTTACACCCGCACAAATACATAAATAACACGGCGGAAGGACCACGTAGTCGATAGCCAAATACTACTACTGTAATATTAGAAATGTTTAAAAAATAATTCTTGTATATCTTTATGTTCCATTTAGAGGAAACATCAGTTACCAGGGTCAAGGATATTAAAATTTTTCCATTCTCTGATAAATACAAGTTTATATTAGATGAGTACAAGTTCACTACTAATCTGTTCACAAATAATCCAAAAGTTCAAGAGAACAACCCATAAAATATATTGAAACTATTGACCTAGCGTATGATTATGTTATTATAATATATATACTTTCTTGATTATACTAGCCACATCAATTTCTTTGTTAAACAAATTCCAGAGACATAATTAATCAATCTGCTATGTCAAAACTATTAAAAAACAACGTGCTTAAAGTCAGTTCGCGTGTTGAATGACTAACATTTGGTCATATGTACAACATGTATGAGGTTCAACACTTGTGATTGATGCATACCTGCATTGGACATCAATAATTAAGAAGAGCTTTGTGTGCTGGTTATACAAGAAAGTAAAGACATATAAGAAGAAAAAAATGAGAAATCATAAAATTAAACAAAAATTATTTAATTTTGCTCTAAAATTTCAATTTTCACTCGGAATAACGTAATTGATTAGCAGAAAAAAGGTGTTTCTATAACCGGAGAATACTACCCTTTAATTTTAAAGAGGTTATAAAGAGCTATTAGAAAGAAGTTTTTTATAAATTTATAAATCTGAAAAATGTGTTAAGGTTGCGGGTGAATATATTCAAAAAGAAAAATAATTTTGTAATATTATATTCTGCGAACTTGAAAACCAACCCTCGTAGCAATTTATAATGTAACATTTTATGATATATATCGTTTAAACCATGGTTTATTTCTTATTGTGATTAATTAACAGTGCAAAAAGTCAACATATATTTCTATATCTGTATTTGTTTCGCCATTTTATTTATAAGCCACTAGCCATAATCCAAGCGATTTGTTAATTTAGGCGTGTTTGGCGCTATTGTGTATAATTGAGAATCCGGGGGCATAAATGGTCACTAGTTTAAGAAAGGTTTAATAAGAAAATACATACTGTTTTACAGTAGCCTACAAGATAATTATATCGTGTCTTAATGTAGAATACATTCCACACAATAATGTATGTATCGAGTAGGACACATAGTCATACAATAAAATAATCTGAATATTCTCTAATATACTAAATATTACATCGCCTAAATATTGGTTATTTAAGGTTTTAATTTACTTAAATTTAATTTTCATGGTTTGTATTTTTATGGGGGTTTCAACCGGGTTTGGGTTTTTTGGTTTTAAACATCAATATAGTAACTTTTTTATCCTTTACGAAGTTTATATCTGTACTTGCGAAATGATGACTCTTAATATCCATGACATAAAATGTTCTCAATTACACATTTTTCCCTATTATTTTGGAATGGATTTATTTATTTTATTTATCATATTTTAACCCATCACTTTTCAAAGGCACTTACTTAATTGAGACTTTATTTTTGTGTTAGAATCTAGGGATACCTAATGGTTGTTAAATTTTTAGAAGATTCTCGTTTTTTATTTACTTATTTTTCATAAGATATTATATGATTTTTAGAATAATTGTTGTTTATTCTAAGATATAGACCAGCCCGGTGCAGCTTCAAAAATTGCGCCTAGGCTGCTTTCAAGAAAAAAATTTCGAACCGCCTATTTAAAAATCGACTTAAGGGGGGAAACACATGTAAGAATTTTTTTTTTCGATTTTTTGTTTTTTGCATAAAAACCTTCCTTATATATTTAAGATTTATCAAACGAAATATTAAAGTGATCGCAAAAGTGTTCACGGACATATATCAGAGTTTCTACCTCCGTGTCATGAGCCGATTTTATCTTATGGTCTATGGAAATACACACAATCGTTGTTTGTTTGTTTTAACGTCGCGGTGATTGTTGCCGTGAACAATGAATCCGAAACGTAATAAAGACGAGTGTCATCATGCAAGTAGACCGAAAAAAAGACAGTTCAAAGGGAATCACCACCGAAGGAACCGAAGCATTTGAACTGCGGCTACAAAATCGTTCAAATTGCGACATATATCACTGCTATTACATTCAACGAAGGATACAAAGGTTTTTGCAAAATTATGGAAGAGATGGAATGTATCATTGGCCAAAATGCTAGGATTTTCGTTGACAACGTCGCGACGTCCGATAAATCCGTTAGGAGCGGCGATCGCTAAATAGGAGCAAGGAAGCCAGAACAGCCAGAAAAAAGGCTCAATCCGAGCTTAACGACTTCTATGAATGTGAGGAAGGCACTCTCTATGTCCCGGGATCGTCGTTTAATTATAAGTTTACACAAATTACGCTTTTTATAAACTTAAAACTTTAAACGCGCTTTTCTCGAAACCATGTTTTTGAAATTGGCGTACATGATAACTTTGTCAATTTTTATTCAAATCACTTGAATTTCTGTCTGATCAACAGCTATTAAAATTTTGTTCTAAATGAACCTCCGAAATCAGAAAAACATTAATAATAAATAATTATTACGGGCCTACGAAATCCGAAAAAAGAGTCAAATTTTGAATTTTTTTTTCAGCAAGTTGTAGAAATCATATATTTGTTTTTTTTTTTTATACTTTCTGAGGTTCATTTAGGATAAAATACATCTAAGAACAGGGTTGTGCAAGAAAAACTTTAAAAAAATAATTTTTCAGGCCTCCAGAGTGTACGCCAATTTAGTCGGTATTTCCAACATGGCGGCACAATCGGTTGAATAGAGGGCTAACCAATTAGCGAAAATACTTCAAATTTTCTAAAAGTACAGTCTACTGTATGCCCAATAAAGTCCGGAAACTGTGAGGTTCTATCTCTTTTAGTTTGTCCAAAAAAAATCCCAAAAAAGGCTATTTTTATGACCAATTACATGTATTTCCCCCCTTAATTGAGAAATTAAATATGTACTTGAAATTTTTTTAAAATAAGATATATTGCGTAAATCTACAACAATTAATCTTATTAAGACTATAATACAATAATATATGTTATTATGTACTCGAGATAATCTATTTTACAGAAAGGGTTTAAAAATAATTTACCTAAATCATTAAAAATTGAAAAATCCATTTAAAATGAATTCCAAGTTTCGGATAACCAGGTATATATACTTTAATTATTATTTTAATTTTTTTTTCTACTTTAAGTTTAAAAATAATGAGGGAAATACTAACAATCGAGTGTTTTTATTTTAATTTGTTCAAGATTTAAGTAATATGTTTGTAATGGTTTTTATGTTTTGTGTAATGGTTTAATTTAATCGCTTTCTTGTTAATTTCATTTACTTTGTCATTAATTTCTAATTTATTTTATTTTATTTATAAATTATCTACGATTTTAATTTTATTTATTTGTCATCAGTGCTTTGTCTTAGAAAACTATTTTAACCTTGATAATCTTTGTGAATATTAATAAAATTTCTTACGTTATCTAAAATTTTCAAATTTTCAAATTTATATGTGTCTGAACTGGTTATACAAGAAAGTAAAGCCAGAAGAAATGGACGGACCTAAAAACCATAAAATAAAACCAAAATTAAGTATTTTGCGCCAAAAATACAATTCTCAATCACTCTGAATAACGCCACCGTCAAAATAAATAAAATATAAAAATACCACCGATAAAAGAAATACAATAATTAATAACAAGGAATCGGCATTAAAACTTAAAAAGGAAAAAGCAACTGTTTTTTTTACTTGTGGGAGGAAAGTACGAAATACAATATTTTGAAGTATTGGCTCTTAATTGTTGAAAGTTCATTTTATATATAACTGTTGGGTTTTATAACCAAAACAAGAGAGTTTCAAAGTATTTTGTTTGCATTTATTTTCGCAACAATTTTTTCGCCATACTATGGCTTCTTCAGGCAGAATAAAAAAATTAGCTATGATTTTAGTTTTATTTTTTATGTTTATAATTTCTGATTATTAAATTTTTATTCCGCAAAAAGAACATCGAATCAATTGATGTTCTTTTTGCGGAATAAAACAATTATTTTGTAACAATTTTTCCGTGTTAAAAACTATTTTAATCTCTTATAAACGTTGTGGACATAAAGAAATTTCTTACGTTTGGTATAATATTTAAAAATTTGTAAGTTTTAAGTGTTATTAATATTTATTCATATTTTTTAAATTAACACATTTCTTCGCCTTTTTAATGATAAATCCATATATTTTTATTTTGTATTTCATACTATTTATAATAATATGGTATATTATAATAATTCATTGGTTATAAAATCTTAAAAATTTATTTTAATTTCCCTACTGGCTTTTTTTAGAAATTTTCGACTGTTAAGCCAATTGTGAACTGTTAATATCCCATTATTTTAGGCAATTATTCGACTATTATTTCCCACTCTTGGTTAAATATTCTAAAACATATTTTCCCATGTTTCTCTACTTTTTCCCATCAGCTTTTGTTATTATAGAGTATTCTTGACCAACTACAATACAAATTTTATACTGACCTGTCTCGATAAACCATTAACATTAACTTGGACAGTTACGGAATACCAATATACAGTTTATTTTGGTAGGTCAAGAGTACGTTAAGATATCGCAGTAAAAGCGTAGCCGAAAGGGTCCGAGCAATAGTTTCCTAACTTAAACAAGTAGAAACTATTAGAAAAGAAGTTTAAAAGTATCAGAAAAGTAATAGTAAAACGGAAGAAAAAAAATCAACAAAAGCTTTGCATAAAATCTTTAAGAAAACGTTATAATTGGAGATCGATACAGGGTCTGTTATGAAAATAAACAGCATGATTTTATTGTGACGCGACTATCCATCGCAGCAGGCTAAAACGGGTCAGGAAATGTGCTGATATGTCTGCTCTTTCAATGCAACCGGTCGCCAGTTTTCTTCGAGCAGTCTTAGTGGAAAAAATGTGTCTCCACTTGAAGTATGTATTTCGACTTTGTAACACGGGGCGATGGAGTGTTCGCTTAAACAGCTCGATACGCAATCAAGTTTTTGAGGGGATTTGAATGAACGCAACCGAAATATTCCAGATGCTTCAAGAGACCTTCAAGGATGACTTAGTTTCAAGGTCACAGTCCGGGAGGTGGCATCAGGTATTCAAGAAGGGCTGGGAGAAGATCGCCGGCGAATCCCGTTCGGCCAGAACCGACGAAAACGTGAATAGTGTGGGTTTTGCGTTCCAACAGTGATTGAACACCAAATCGCAAACACCTTAAACATATCTACATTTGCATGGGATAGTGACCGAAGATCTACAAATGCGCAAGGTCTGCGCGAAGAAACATCAGAGTTTGGCGTTGTCAGGAGTTGTTAGATTTGATTCAGAGTCTGAGACGAATCCTGGATGTTGGAGTACGACCCAGAATCGGGAAGATAGAGCAGCAAGTGGCACACAAAATCATCCCCCTGCCACAAAAAAGCGCTAATATGTAGGTCTCGCATCAAAATGATATTCGTTGTCTATTTTGACTTCTATGGAAACCTCTATTTTAAATTTATACCGCAGGGAGGATCTATCAACTCGGCCTTTTATATGCACGTGTTCAGAAAATTAAAACGCCGGATTGTGCGCGTGATCACTGACATCAAAGACACGGTCAGGTTCCACCATAACAATGCCCCATCTGCATCGTTTCCAATTTTACTGACATGAAGCAATCCCCAGCTCTCTTCCAGTGGTCCCCCAGTCCCGGCTTGGCTCCGTGCGACTTTTATTTGTTTCCCTGAGAGCTGAAAGAAAAGGTAGTCCGTAGAAAATATCCAAAAGTATGTTACAACGTTCCTAAGGGAAATTCTCGTCGATGAGTTTCAAGGTGTCTTCCAGGGATGGTGTGCACGTTTACGCAAGTGTATTGATGTTGGAAGAGAGACTTTTGAAGAATTTTAAGCATTTGTACCCGTATGATCAATAAATATATTTTCCCAGCAAATGCATATTACTTTTACAATGGTCCCCGTATATTTTAACTATTGTTGGAAAACTAAGGAATACAAGCAGGGAAAACAAAATGTTGATATTTATAAAATAAATGACAAAAAAAGAATTTGAAAAATCTAGTAAATAAAGGCGGGATAATAGAATAGATAGATTAAAAATCGTCATTAATTAAGTTCAAATATTATACGAGAACAGTTGGAAATTAGTTTTAAAAAATAGAAGAGTCGTACGTTCGGCGCTGGTTTCGTAATTTCAACAATACAGAACACTCATAAATACCACGGTCGTCCCCACGAACTTTCAACCATTTATCCTATGGTCCATACTACATCTTCTTCAGATTGCTATACATATGTTTACAAAACACAAGGGATTTTTATCGGAGGAATATGAAGCTGGGATACAAAAACTCGTCATACGATATGCTTAAACATTATTCATTATTATTCAAAGCTTCCTTTGACATGATATTAAAAGAGTTGCTTTTTGTATTGTATGTTACCACACAGAACCCATATTCAGTGATCAAGCGACCAAAGCGTGCTTCTGCATTATGTCGCTGAATAAAATTGCATGAAGTAAATAGCTTTTTCGAACGAGAGTATCAGATCAGTATCTCTGCCTACTATTCATTAATATTCCTGAATTCTTGAATGTTTGACGAAAGTTGGTAAAATTTGTTTAACAATATCTCGACTGACAGGCACAGATTTGGTTCATATTAAAATTTCATGATTTCACATAATTTATGATTCGATCAACAAAGATCTTGAAATACAGTGGTCACTGTTATTCAGGCTCAGGATGCAGGAAGATAGTAGATGGTTACGTGTGGAAGAACACTATATAGGAACCGCATCCAGTCTAAATGTCAGCAATTTTTTGTACCACTAACAAAATACAGAACTAGGAAACAGAATTTTCACGAAAAGTATTTAAATATTGGGATGATGTGGCTGTTACTGTTACTCATCTGTCTAAGAAAGCCACGGTGTGGTGAAATTAATGTAGCAGTGTCTCTACATAATAAAGCAAAACAGTTAAAACATTCGTGTTTTATTAATTTATTAATTTAAAATATGTTTGAAAAATAATCGTTTTTTAGTTTATCCTCCGACCTTAAACGTCAACGGGCAGTTGCCAATGAAATTCATGGGATTATTATTTGTTTTCCCTTTGATTCAAGAAAAGTTTATCTACAGTATGGCGCATCTACAGTTTATGAGTTCTGAATTAACACGCCTCGAAACAACGTTCCCCGGGTACAAATGAAAATGTTAATTAAGCTTTTTCTGAGCGTTTTTTGATATGTTGTTCATCGGAAGGCGGTATTTATTTAGCCAAAACCCTAGTATATATTTAGTATATATGTTATATATTAAAGAGAATAAAATTAGCAGTACAGGAAACGTATTATTATGACCAGATCACATTATTTTTTAAAAAGACCACGACGAAATCAGTCTTTGTCAGTTAACTTCAAAGAGGGTTAATACCCGGATTATATTTGATTTATGAACAGTTTGTGCACGGCATGGTATAACATCAATTCTAGCTCCAAAGGAACATAAGTGGGGGTTTCCGTTACTACATTTTTCCTAACCATAACGTTATATGGTATATAAAATCATGCAAATGGGCGCCCATATGTTCCAAAATAACTAAAAAACAAAATTCTAGGCTTTTTTAGAATTCCCTAAGAACTTGAAAGCTTTTGGTGAAATATCTTTTTAGAGGATGTGTGTTTCAAGTTATTTCTTTTTCCTGTACTTCTTTCTAAATATGAAAAATTTACAAGTTAACTATAATCTAAACAACTTTTTACATGTCCCTCAACTATGGCATTATTAATTTGTTGGAACTGTTATTGCAGTTTTACAAAATTTATTTAATGAAGATAACACAAAATGTTTATGTATTTTAAATAACAGATATTTATGATATGTTCTCAAATATTAGATTACGAATTATTTTTTGTTAATAGGAACGTGGGTTCTTCATATATCATTTAATTTTTAAAATAAGCTAAAGTATTATGAACAGTGAATAAATTTAAGTTAACATAAATTAAATGAATGTTTTTTGATACATTTTTGCCATTAATTATTCCCTTTTCTGTTGATGAAAATATTACCAAAAGTAGTGAATGTAGAATCTTTAATTTTAAATTTGCAAAGCTTGATGTTGGGTACAAAAATATTTACGAAAACAATACTTTATAGTATTTTTGCGCTAATAATAAAGAAATTTAAAAAAATAATCATACCTACTTCAGAAATTTTATCGAGCTAAATACGGATTAGAAATGTGCTCGTAGTATTTTTTTTATATTTGATGTAAATGTTTCATTGTGGAGGCGTTTACTTTGTGGTACATCTTGAATATACTGAAAAAAGAAAACACTATCACTTTGTTTTATTATTTTAATAATAAAAAGTGGTAAAACAAAGTGATCCTGTTTTCTTTCTACAGTATTTGTTGTAAAATTATATAAAATGTAATACTATTCAATTTCAGAATGATTACTTTTACAGATTACATAATTATATGGTCACTCTTGCAATTGATTCTGTTAGAACTAAAAAAAAATAACGAATACCATTTGTCTAATAAGATTTTCATCTTTAAAATATTTATGAAATCGCTGCTAGTTTTGGTAGTCAAATATTAGTGTATTTAAACTAGTTTATGTATGGGCGGTGAAAAATCAATGCCGAATCAACACGTGCCTCAAGGTCAGTAGGGAACAGAAATTTGCACAATCGACGAAAGTAGGTCCCTGTACTCGTGCAACTTGATATTTTTTCAAGCCCGCTGTTGTCTTAACGTCATGGATTGTCAACACGGGGTCACGGGATTACACATCTCCAGCTGATAAAACTGAGCGAAGAAAATAAGGCCGTGCGTTTATTACAAAACTTAACAATCCATTTAGAAAATTCTCGTAAATTAACTTAAAACAGCATTATTTATCACTAAATGCATTTGTTTTAACCTAAAATAAAATGCAACGAAAACAATTGAACTGCAGCGGTGACTGCAGTTGTATCGATCAAGTGCGCGTTCGCACTTCCCGGAATTAACCTATTTTGTGCTCTAGGGGTTTGGTCGAACTTACCCACCTCTTGACAGTAGGCCTTCGTCAGAATTGGGCCTAGGATCGAGTTCATTCCAATTCCGGTCGATTTGCGAACACCGGGTACTGTTCGGTCCGCACGCGCTCTTCAAATGGTACGTGTCAACTGCGTGTGCGAATTTCGTACAATTTTTTTTCGATCGCAGCGTCCGGTCACTAGTTTCACTTGATTTGATCCTCGCCGTGACCCGAACACCGATGGAAAACGTGCGCTCCAGCGAGGCCCGGCGGTGATAAGACCCAACAAGGATGGAAATATCCCGCCCAAACGTAACTAGTGACATCTGTGCGTGAATGTGGCAACTTGGTTGTATGGTGCATTGTAAACCTAATTATTGGTATTTTATAAGACATTTGCCTTTTGTAATTCTTATATAATAAACTTCGTACATTGTATGCAATAAATTATAAAATTAATTATTATTGTAATTTATATACCCTATGATAGTATGCGAATAAACAACATTACTGTTTTTAAATATACAACAAAAAATCTAATATATTTTCCTATAGGTGTATCTTTCACTTAAACTAAG